>KZ505817.1:3789-16912 GCA_002844005.1 Limosa lapponica baueri
TTATAAAAGGGAGAAAATGTAAATGCCTGGATGATCTGCAAGTACTCCAATGTTCAGCAGAGGACTTCACTTCTGAATACAGTTTAATCCATTCCTGTATCCTTCCTGCCACATAGCAAATATTAGAATATTATTATATTTGGTCTCAGGTGCTAACATGACGATGGGTATGTGTACACAGCTGTGCCCAGTAAACCAAGGCTACTACTGAGGTGTGGTCATGAGTAGAGAACTTCAAAATAAAAAGGTCTCTGTATGCAAACTTCTAGACGGTGCTTGCTGTTCATTTAAAAATATTTAGATCGTTCATATCATTCACCTATGAGAATCATTGTTAGGTACTTTGTTATTTTGGCTACAGTACTCCTAGAGGTACAGTATGGTATCATTTCAGTTTGTAACACTGATTTATAAGGTTTTCCCTCCTTTTTTCTTTTTTTTTTAATAGATAATAATAATGAAAAAGTAAGGCAAAGAAATTAAAAACCCCTAATCCCTATGTAACTAATGTGCTTTAATGCTTTTAATGCGTTTTCTGTCCTGAGAGGAAGCTAGCTTGCTCTCAAAAAATATGCTGTGAGTTACAAATAATAAAAAGTTAATCAATTTCCCTACCCCTGGCACCCCAGCCTGGATAAACTCCTGTGTTTCAGGAGAAAAGTGGTTTGTGTTAGCTGACGTTCTGGTCCAGTAAATCTTTGTTGTCTGATGAGAATTTACTGTTAAAGGAGATTACTGTTAAAAGAGCTTCTTAAGAATCAGCTGGAAAATGAAACTGCAGACTGGTTTATTGTTTTGTTAATTTAAAAGTACATTTCTCTTCTGGACATTATATTGGTGTTTCATCATTATTAGACCTGCTGCTGTGAACTACCTAGCCCTTAAGAACCATCAGATAAAGCTAAAGAAAATCACATTCACTGACCTTTGAATAAATTACTGCGATGTAAAATTATTCTAACTAGGAAACTTTTTCATTTACACCCATCAGATGTAATTGATCCTACTGCAGGGAAGTTTAAAGAACACACCAGTACAGCATAGTAGACCATAATGGTGGTAGGACTTGTATCATAACGTCCCTAACTCTAAATCATAAACAGCCCCCTCCCCAGAAAGCAGCCTCTTTGCTTACAAGAAATACATTTTTTTCCACTCAGCTGACTCGGTTAATTTGTTCTCAGTTGTAGGGACGAGCTATGTTCTGGAGAGAGAGGAATGAGAATTCAGAGGATAGTAAACAGTGCCCACTTAGTGAAAAATACCAGTTGTACTTTTTTTTTACTGGTAATTCACTGAGGAAAATGCAAGAAAAAATTATGGCTACTTATTTTTATAAAATGAAGCCATTGGTAGCAATCAGCCATATTCAGTAAAGCAGAATTTTATCCATGCTGTGGTTATTGCTGTTATGTTTTTATCAGAGGAAAATATTACTAGAGGTGAGGAGGGCAAGATGATATGCAGGATTTGTATCTTCAGATAATCTGTATTTCAGAAACTAGCTATTTGTATCAAACCAGAACTAATTCTGGGAAGATGGTAGGATAGAGGAAAAGTTGGGTAGAAAGGAAAAGGCAATTAAACTTCAAGTCTCTACTCTGCCTTGTTCAGATGGATTTTAAGTCTCTGCTATTCTCACCCCAGTGATACCCATCACCCAGCTATTGATTATTTTGGAAAGGGTCTCTAAATCTCCACTTTGTCTGGACTCTAATCTGGTATAGATATTGGTATAGTCGTTGGAGAGGAGATCATTGGGTTACAAAAATCTTTCAGTCACAGTTGTTAAAGCTGTTCTCAGCAGGTTTAGCTGTTCTTTGTAGAACATACCCGTTGGTCTAGACAGAAGAATAAATTTACAGAGCTCATCATCGTAGCAATGGAAGTTTCTTCCTGGAGACAGGATTAAGCCCAGTCTGCCTTATTTATAATAATTCTATGTAGGCATAGTGCTTCACTGTCAACCTTGTTATGTTAATAAGTCTGTGTGTATTAAAAAAAAAAAAAAAGAGACTGGCTTTAGTGAGACAAAAATTCTAAACATTAAAAGAAGGCTCTGGACCTTATTTAACCAGCCAGGATGGGAAAGCATCCTGTGGCATAAAATGCTGATTTCACCGATATCTTCATTGTCTCACTTGTCCTTTTAGGGAATTTACCATGCCTATGCAAGACATTAAAATGACATTCAGATTAGTCAGAGAAGTAAAGGGAACCCAGAAAAAGCAGCTGAAGCTGGAAATGGATTTTGAGCACAGATTTAGAAGTTAAATAGTTGCGGGTAAGGGAAATAGCTTATATAGTTGTCTGCCCTCATTAGCATCAAACAAGCCTAATGGCTGTCAACTGTCACAGAAAAATTCCCCACGGAACTGCGTTATATAAGTTTTTCTCGTGATTTGGTTGAAAAAGGGATTTTCCTGTAGCATTACATACTGACATGAACTTTAGCTACAGGCTGTGACTTACCAATAGCTGATGAAAATATCAGTTATAATCCATTTCTAAAGTTTCTGTGCTATCATATAGCTGTCCAACTTGAGGGTTTGGGTTAGGCTTTTTATTTATTTATTTATTTAGCTGTGAGTGCTGATTCCAAAGTACTTTCAATTACTTGTTACGCCTTTAGTTCTGGGCCCCTCCCTAGAGAAATGTGGGTCCTGCAGTCCTTTCAGCAACTCTTAAGGTCAATCCAGATCTTACCAATAGCAAACTGCTACGGAAAGGCATTATTTGAACCTCCTCCCTGCTTCCAGCTCCTGATGGCAGCCACTGCCAGGCACCTCTCCCAAACCAGAATCCAGCTCCAAGAATCTTCTCATCAGTGGAGGAACGTGCATCTGGTTTGGCAGAATGCAGAATGATTAGCTGCTCTTGTTTTAAGGTGGTGATACTTGCTCTCATCCGTGCAGTTTTGCATTAAACAATCCTTAAAAAGAAAATTAAAAAAATCCCACACCCCCTTCCCAGAAGTAATGCTAGGAATAGAGACTGTCAGCCACCACCTCCCCCGTGTGCTCTCACTTCTGTGCTGCAGGCTGAGACTCTCATTCACATGCCATCTGATGCCTTGCATCTTGCATTTCTGGCTGCAAAGTGATACAGACTTGGCAGGAATGGTTTCACTCGAATCTAGCCTGTCTGTTTCTGAGCATAGCCTTTCTCCCCGTAAGTCATAGATGTGGATTTGAAGTTGCTTTGCTTTGTTTTGTGGAGGGTACTGAACTGAGGCTTCCCATTGATTGGCCCAATGCCACCAATATATTTTGAAATGCCTCTCAGTTTTAAAAATACAGCAGTCAGGAGCACAGTCTTGTAGGAACGTGTTAGATGTGCTTTTAACATGACTACTATACTGGCTTTTCAGGGTACTTCTGGTTTCTTGGGCATGACCAAGTAAGGGTGCAAAGAGGAACCCAGATAGCTTTGAACGTCAACTGGAGCAAAACTTCAATGTTTTAGGAACTTTTCAAATCAAACAAGGAATGTAGACAGCTATTTGTGGGACAAGGAATGTAGGCAGCTATTTGTGGGAACCTCAAGACTGGAGGCTTTGTTTGAGATTCATGAGCCTTCCTCTGTTTTGCTGTATGGTTCCTAAATCTTTATCTGGCTCCATGAATGTATATACTTATGTAATAATGGAAAACATTTCTATACAGGGAAAATGAGATATGAGATGGAAAATAATTACTATCACTTTTTCATTTTTTGGTGATTCAGAGCAATCAAAGGTAAGTTGAAGTCTAGAAAGTAACCAGATCCCTGCAGACACAGAAAGTCAGCTAGCTGTCATTGCAAATTAAGGGTCTCTGTATCTCTCCTATGTTTGAAAGCTCTTTTGCAGAAAGAATGGGATATGAGAAAGAACCTGGAACTGTTTCCTGTGGAACTACTGAACTAGAGAAAGTTTATGCATGCTCTCATCACTGCTAGGTTTTACACTGTGTCTCAACACCATTTATGTGTTACTGCTTTGTGAGATATTTTGAAGAACATACAATAGAAGGTATATAAATTAAATTTGTGTAGAAATGTGTCTAAACAAACTGTAAATACATGCACATTTTATATGGGAAAGATAGATGAGTAATTTGTGCGTATGTGGAAGCATGTGCACCGTATACACTTTCCAAGCTTCAAAATATTTTCAGCCTCTGATTGTATGATTTATGTCAACAAGTTAAGTATATCAGAAATACTAATGTCTGCCAGAGAATGACCAAGCTTGGAAGCTTGCCGTCTGTGCATACATGCAAGCATGCAGAGAAACCTTGAGGGTGGAAATTCTTTGCTGAGGTGAATGGCACGGGGGCAACACTGTGTTCTTTTTTACCTTTGGAAGCATGATGATTTAAAAAAAAATCAGCTTTTTGAAATCTGCCCTGCCTGCTGTACCCCCAGTAGTCTGAATGAGTAAGTAGAGCTTGAAAAAAGAAATAAACATTTACAAGTCTGGCTGTAGAACTAGCCATTGATGAATGCATGGGCCAAGCTGATTTATGAACTCCAGAAAGAGAGAGGGAATGCTGTTTCTGGCAGCCATACTATCCTAGATTTATCCATTTCTGGCCCTGTGAAAGCTGATACATGTTTAAAATTAACAGAGCTTTTTTTACAGATCTGAAGCTAAAGCTGAGATAAGTAATTAAGCCAAGTTATCATGCAGAGAAATGAACTGTTAGAGACATTTAAAATAACGTGCCCTACATATTCTTCAAGTTACTTTAAACAGTTCATCTTAAGGTAATTAAGCTGTGTCCTTTGGGTGAATATTAGCTTCTAATTGCCTTTTTGTAGTTAAAGTGAGGCATAAAGATTAGTTTTTCTTATTTAGAGGAAAGAAATCATCTTGGAAAAAATACCTCATCTCTGGGAAGTCCTTTTATGTTGAATCAGGAATAGTTGGAATCCATAAGCAAACTTTCCTATCCTAAACCACACTTGATTTTGTGAACATCCAGCAGAAGAACCAAAACTACATTTCAGCCACGCTTTGCTGTAAACATTAAAAATACCACTTTCTTACCAAAAGTTCCGCTAGTGATTTCCAGCTCTGATTACCACTGATGGATCTTCCCTGTGAAAAGTTTATAGTCACTGACTTTCTGATTTTATGGCAAAACCATTTTGCTGCCATTTGATGGAAAAATTTTGGATATCAACTCATGCAAGTTGCTACATCAGTAAAATCAGAATGGTCTTTCAGCTCTCACAGTCCTATTAAAATGTTACTGTGTCTGGTGACTCACTCCCTACAACTCCAGCATTTAACATCATTATTTCCTGAATCTTAAGTTTGTGTCATTAGCTACTGTTAAACATTTCTCTTTTCTTATGCACATGGCAATTAGATGTCTGTTCTGATATCAGCCATACTCAACTTTGATTCAAATGGGTGAAAAGAGACTGAGTGGACTGGCCTCTAGTCATACAATCCAGTATCATCCTGCAATTATTTGAGCATTTTCTGCTGTTCCTCTTTTCCTGTAGATGTACTGCATGAAAGAGAGGGGAGATATAAAAGATTACACTTTCTTATTTTTTAATACATCATAAATTTATTCACATTTGTGAACGCTCAGATAATTTTATGATGGAAGCCATTTAAGTGTCAAAATAGAGAAGAGATGCTCAGACTATCAGCAGAAAGTCTGATGCAGTTACTCTTCTGGACCTATTCTGGGATTTTTCTCTAGCGTTCTGGAGTCTTATTTCAGCATTTAGGCTCAGCAAGACAGGGTTAGATGTAGCTACAGTGTTGGTGGAGAACTGAGACAGCTGAAGAGCTAGTCATCCGTTGTGTGACTCAGGGAACGCACCATACTATACAGTACTAAAGTGAGAACTATAGCTTTCCCCTAATACATTTTCCCTTTTGCAGAATATCCTTTTGAATATTTCAAATACTTCAGAATCAGGAAACTGCTATTGTGTTAACTCAGCACTTCACTGAAGTAATATATCCTTGCTTCTTAAATTCACTAGTACTTACACATTGGGTAGCCACTAATGTGGCTCTTTTGTTCCTTGTAACTGTGATACATCATTTAGTGTTAGAACAAACATCTCTGCACAGCGTTGCCTTGTATCATGTAGATGTAACCTAAAATTATTGTCAAAGACTCTCTTGTGAATCCTCTGCAGTTTGTCTTTGCTATACCTGAGCACGCTTCCTTTATCCTCTTGCACAATTATCATCCTTCCTACTCCCAAGGTTAACATTTATACCTTTCCATCTGATAGAGGACTTCAGTTTGTATCCTTAATGGCCAATGAATATAACTATCTGTTCACTTTGTTGTCACCATATCACATTCTGCAATTCAGTAGTCTACTTAAATAATAAAACTGGACAAGAAGCCTCACAGGACATGACTATAACATTGCAATCACAATTATCATTGTAATTTTCTGTGTGTTCAAACATTGATTTTAGGCAAATCTTAACATTTTTTCATTGTGTCCATTGGATTTCTCCTCCCGTCTTTAACGAGAATGTCAAATTGAGGCTTCACATTCTCGTTTTCAATATCAGTACTTCAAAATTATCAGCTCTGTCTAGCAGATCTTGTCTTTTCTTGCACTTTACCATCCATTGTGTTTTGGTAATAATATAGTTTTTGTAATGCTGAGGTCATCTCTGTCTCCTACCACTGCAAGATGCCAATTAGGCAATTTAAAAATACACTTTTCACTAGTTTCATACTGTGTCCTGCCTTCTGTGCGTTTTTGGTCTGCTCTACTGAAAAGAATAGACTTCTGTATAAATGCAGAGTCCTTACTAAAAGGGAACCTAGAATGCGGGCAATACGGTTTTTAGTCAAGTTGCTTATTAAATTTATCAGTCCTTAATACGATGAAAAAAAAAAAAACCAGTAATCCTCTTTGTATCAGCACCTTATTGCAAGAATTTCAGTATATAGATTCTACATAATACAGATCCACATAAACCCAAGGCAGCTCATTTCTGTTTCTTTTACAAGCACATTCTCTCTGCTGTCCTTCAGGCTATGTATGTTGCCTCAGTCTGCTGTGATGGCCATTAAAGGTTTTGTGGGTACTTCAGCTTTCATCTCTGACCCTGTTCATGGGGTGCAAGACACAAATGAGCTCAATTCCAGTACTGTGAACAGAGGCTTTTCTTCATTTATGCAATTCATGTTCTCTCATATCTCTTGAACTTTAGAAAGAGGGTCAGGAGCCATGTGAATTCTGAAATGAGTTTGGTTTTAAGAACTATTCATTATATCCTTGAACTACAGCCAGGAGACCACTCCTCAGAAAAATCACTAAATGTAGTAGGGCAAGCGTAATACAGAATAAGTTAAACATATTTGGATATTCTCTCATAGGTTAGTTTAGGACTCGGTAACAGAAACTATGTCAGTCTTTCTTGGAAAGATGTTACTACTAAAACCCTTAGCTTATCAACCGGTTAAGTTGGAGAGAACTTTCAATAGAATTTACTTGATAGCTTCTTGTTAAGGCCTCACAACAATTTGTTATAACCCCATTCTGATAACATACCGTGTAAATATTAAAGATTACAGTTGCTCTTTTTACATTCAGCAAAGTTCAAACAAAATTGCAAAATTCCTTTTTTTTCCCCATGAATCGCACAAGCATGGTGAACTTTGCTGATTCAAAAAAAAACCCAAAAAACCCCGAAAAAAGATTTAATAGAAAATGACTGACATTTGAGGCATGAAACAAGACCTAAATCTAACCTTTTTCGATTTGGCTTGGGGATGCAAAAAGAAAACCAAAAAGTCTTAAGCAGGGATAGAAGCTTGCAATAATTTATTCACTGGAGTAAGCATGGGACATAAGTATGTAGACTCACTCTCTACCTCAGTGACTATTTATGTATTTACAAAAGTTGTACAGCTCTGAGAGAAGGGTATGTAAGAAACCTTCTGCAAATTAAGTCACAGGCGAGTACCCAGGATCTCATTATGTGAGGTAAGAGAGTGTTGAGTTCACATCAGGGAATCAGTTAAAAATTAGCTGGTGTGCAAAACCAATTGCTTGCAGAGCCAGCATACATAAATGGGCTCTCTGCAGGCTCTCGCTTTCCACATTGGAGGAAGGAGGAAGTCAACAACATCCTAAAACCTAATGGAGGGCTTTTAATGAAATGAGATCTAGTTTGTTCAGTGTAGACTGGTCCACATGAACTTTTGTTGGATGGTGTATTTGTATTTCATCAGTTCCCCTACTCCCTTGGTATAATTTTAATACAGAGTAAGCTTTACAAATAATTAGATTCTGCCTCTAAAGTATTTTTCTTTTTTGACAGTGTAGACTACTCTTAAAACTAATGGAATCAAGTAAGAGATTACAGTCTTCTGGAAGTTCAAACAGTGACTTCAAGAAGTTTCTGGGAACTAGAACACTATAGTCCTAGCTAAAGGAAATTTTTGTTTCCTCCTTAGCAACAATAACTGTATGAAATGCAGTCATTGTTTCAACTAAAGATTTTGAAAACTAGTTTTAAGAACTAGCATATCTGAACTGTCTTGAAAACTCTTCAAATCTTGTTTTTGTTCTTTTAATTATCACAAGTCCACTTTTAGAGTGAGTCTAGGTGTTGATACTTCCTGCTTAACATTTATCATGCCTGTTGGAGAAGACTCTGTCCCTTAGAATGAAAAAAAATAATTTACCCTTGATATAATACTTCATAAGAGTTAGAAGATCTAGTAAGATTTATGAGATGCAAAAGGAGGAAACTGGAATTGTATTAATGATTAGTAATGAGGTTATGCTTATGGTGAGACCCGCCAACTGAATTTGACTGTCCGCACAGTGCACTGCCATACACTGTATTACTTAAAAATGGAACAGGTATCCAAAGAATGCCTGAAAACAAGCTGAACGTAACACGTTCAGCCTTAAGACCATCTGAAATTATTTTTTGTTTAAGAAGATTTTTACTGTCAGATTATCCAAGTAATCTTATTTAGAATTAAAACAAAAAAGTTAGATATAGAGAAAGGAATATTTAAAATACTTTGTTTTCTACCTCACTATAGCTTAAACCACGTGAAAAGAGAGGGGGAACCTAAAATCCCCCCCCAATCCCTTTTGTAAACCAAAAATAAAAAAAGGAATGTATTCACACTGTCGTTCTTTCCACTTTAAGTAATATCACTGTAAAGGTAAAGAAATCTTTATTTTCTTGAATGTCATTTGTTTAATAAGAATCTTAAAAAGAAAAAAATGCAGTAAAAGATATCTTTAAGCCTAGTATCAAATGAATTGAAACTAACCATCACAAAACCTGATAATAAACTTGTTCTATCCTTATAAATTACATCTTAACACTTCCTTCATTTACTGAATATATTAAAAATAAAGACTACATTGCTTATACCGATTCACATTGCAACTTTTCAGAGTATCTTGACCAATACGAACTATAGATAATTTTAGATTTTGTTGTATATATCTAATTTCTTATATTTTTGTGTCTTAGAAGCGTGCAAGGGTATCTGTTTACCCTTTGAGTTGCTTTTAACAGTGCTTCCATAAACTTATACTGAATTAATTTTCAATTGCTAACATAAATATGCATTAATTCTTAGTTATAATTGTATAGCTGTTCCTTAACTGTTTAGAAGCAGAAAATACAATCAAATCTGTGTTTTCTCTTAAAGCCTATCCTGAATCCAAACCAAACATGTTTTCCAGGGTCCATAAGTGTGTGACAACCTATGCCATTTACTGTCTGGATAACATGAATGGTTTTAATAATGATTTTATCAATAGTAACATTTTAATAATAAGAGAAAGGCAAACCTAAGTGAAGTACTCATTATATTAAGGTAAATAAAAACCAGTGGATAATTGTTAAATGTTCTAAATAGCTACTAGTCACCATTTGAGTTCTAGTCAGTACTACAACACTGGTGAAGGTTGAAAGAAAGAGGGACACCTTCCGCACACTCTGAGCTGACTTACATTACAAAAGCAGACACTTTGAGAACACTTAATTTTGTAATTTGCTATCCATGTTTTGCCAGTATCCCAGTAGAAATTAATATCTGTAAGATTGAGATTATTCTGCTAAAATAATCAAGGGTTGAAACAGTCCAAAAAACCCTCCAACCCCCCATAATAGCACAAGCCAGCAAATGGAAAGGTAGAAGCTTCACAGATATTTGTTTGCCGTTTCACAAGATGATATTGAAAACAACCGTAGTGTGAGAAACACCATGATGTAGTCTCATCCAACAGAAAAATATAGAAATGGTGAAGGAGCTGCAGTGACGGAGAATACTAGCCAGAAGCTACTTTAATACAAAGAAAACCCCCAGTTTATAAACAATTACTGTTTAGGAACTGTAAAGTAGTTAATTCTCCCTTAGTATATCAAAAGTTCTAACTTCTGTGTAAATTGAAGCAATGCTCATTTATAGCAGTTTTTATAGATTACGTTGTACAAATAATATAGGTCATTTGGCTTACTTTTGCAATAAATTATTGCTATCTCAACACTGTATTAATACTATGGTATTAGACCTCAAGTGTTAGAGTTGGGGGTATTCTGTGATTCACTTAGCTCAAACGAGCAGGTAGTGGACAGACAAAGGTAAAGTTATGAAATTATATTAAAAGAAAGATTGTGGAAGCTTCATTTTGATCCTTCTTAGTTTTTGGGGTTTTTTTCATCTTTCTCCTGAAACATACACTATTGTCGCATTACATGCCTTTCTTGACAATATCCCTGTCTCTTCTTGGACTTCATTTCTCTAGTCAGGGTAAGTGAGCTGCTCTAGTTTTCTGATTTGTACTTTCTATTTCCATGATCAATATAGTGGCCATTTTCTGTACTACACATCCCTTGGACATTTCTCCTGCTTTTTTTTTTTTTTAATAAACCCATTCTATTATTTAGCGCTTCCCTAAAATTATGTTTCATTTAATAGCATCTGGGTAACAATACTGTCAAAAGCTTGTGAAAAGTTAAATAAATTATGTCAATCAGTTCCACTTCGTCCACTTTTTTGTTATGATATTTTAAAAATGCTTTCAGCCTACATAATCATGTGGGATTTTGTCCTACATTTGTTTCCAAAAAATACATGCTAGATGCAAGAATGTCATATTCCATGATGACTAAAGCAATAGTTTCTGTCAGTATCTCCTTAGCTTGCCAGGTTTCATTTATAAATCAAATAATCTCCTTTGTGCTCTGAAACAACATGCTCCAATAATTTAGACAGCTAAACAGAACTTTCTGGTACAGAAATTAAAATAGCAGTGCACTCACTTCTTGCTGCAGGAAACAAATTCATGTCCTTCCTGAGGCAGCGCAATTGGAAGTTGGTTTTATGGGCTCATCCTGAACTCAAACTGACATTTGCTGAATATTATCCCAAGTTCAGTATGAGTCATGCTTCTAGAGATAAATAATTTATTTCTTCAAAATTTAACACTCTTCAGCTCAAGATGACCAAGGCAGGGCTCTTTATGAAGGATTCCAATGCCATTTACAGAGTTATTTAATATAGAGACCACCACTGGAAACACTGGGTTAAAATTCATTTAAATACATAGGAACTGTTTAGCTGGGAAGTAAAATTTATTTTTCTCTTCCAAGAAAAATAGAAAAGCTAATAATTTTCAAATGATCTAGTTTTTACAGTCTGAAATTCCACTTTGAGTAACTACAGCTATTGCAAATAAGATGATCTATATTGCTAAGGCCTTAGACACCTACAAATGTCAAAGTATTTCCTGAATTAAATGCAAATTTTGCATACAAAAATCCCACAGCAGCTAATGTTCAGGCGTATGGTATCCCCTGTGCATGTTCTTGCATCTGAGTCATTAGTTCTTGCACTTTATTAACTAGTTAAATTTGCAGTTGAAATTAATGCAGGACTTTTCTTGTTAGCTTTCAGTTGGTAGCATTCTTCCTTAGAAAACTGTGATGATACAAAGGCAAAAATAATATTTTTGGTACTGGTTATTATGACATCAGCTAATGGTAAAAGGTCAGACTGCAATATTTTAGCATTTTTCATTCAGAATTTCTGCCACCAAAGCCAACAGGAGAAATGCTATTGATCTTGAGAGGAAAATATTTGGTGTATTTGGCAACAGTAACAATGCTTTTCATTGAAGCAAAGTGCAAACTATCACTGGAAGAAAATAGTATTTGTAGGAAGAAATCTCTTTTATTTCTGAATAATTTCTAAAATTTGTTTTAGTTGCCTTCTTTGAATTACAGTTGTTGCTTGTATGAACCTTTTCTGGGAAACCAGTGTTGCTATATATTTATTTGGGGTGCTCATCAGCAATCTGTACATGCTGTGAGAGCTGATGCTAGAAAACAATTTGGTCTTGTTTTAAACAAAAGGGACAGTGACACAGGAGCTCCAGGAGCTCTACGGGCAGGGGAAAACATAACATTTTTAAGCTTCATTCAGGAAAAATCTCTCCACACACAAACATATTTGTTAATGTCTTGTAGCTTTAGGGCTCATTCTCTCTGAGAAGTACTCAATATTAAAAATTAAAGGTATTGAGGAAAGCATTTATTTGAACATGTTAGCAATCAGAGCTGTTTCACTGAACTGGGTGCTCTGGGAATGGGAGCATTCCAGTACTCGTCTCATGCAGTACTGGAGGAGATAGGGGAATTACGCTGTAGCAACTGGTCCTTAACTAGTTTATTCCCGAAGAGTCTCTTGGTTTATATGAAATAGGGTGAGCTCCCAGGAACTTCTGAAGAATGAGGACATATCCAAGACCCATTGGAAGTCTTCTATATAAAGATGGAAGAAAAACTGATGGAGGACAAGCATTACTGTTACAGAATGAAAAAACGAAGGCGTTTGGGGAAGAGTCAAGTGATTCTAGATCTTCCTGTAATGTCACTGAGCTGTATACAGCAAACTGACAACTACAGCTGTTATTGACTCAGCCTTATGCAACGTGCTTGTACTGCTCTGCCCTTTGTCTAGGTTTCAAAATACTGAATTTTACATTAATGCTTCATAATTTGCAGCATCACTGTGAGCTTCAGTAATGTAAGAGGAAAGAAAGGCTATTGCAAGCTAAGACACGGAGGGCTGCTAAAGCTGTATGAAGATTTGGACAGCATCCA
>KZ505817.1:45018-63999 GCA_002844005.1 Limosa lapponica baueri
GGCTTGTTGGTTAGTTAACCTGTTGTTCTATTAAGGCAGATATGGTTGGTCAAGTAAAAGCAGCTGGTAACTTATTTAGCTTCAGTTCTGTCTCTAGCCTTTGCGTATTTCAGCTCTAAAAAATTAGAGCTTTTCCTGACTAAAACGGACCTTTATTATCACCTGCTGCTCTGAGCAGCCCACCAGTTACGGAGGCAGTTTCATTCTGCAATTACAGGGGAGAACAAAGAGCATTACCTGGAAGAAGTAATGCCTCTTTCATTTGATGGTTAACTTGTGACTGTGATCTTGATTTTTAAAGAAACTTTACTCTAAACTTTGTGCTTAAAATTATTTTGATCCATAAACCTTCAAAGGCATGATAAGAAGCTGAGTCTAAAACCAGGCCTTTTATACGTAATATATCCTTTGCAGGGTCAAATATTTTATTGTATTATTACATCAAAGAAAAAGCATGTAGGGTCCTACTGTCACTTCAATTATAGGAAAGAGAATAACGTCTTATTTGAAAACTTTTCTTTCCCCTGAAATACTCTCCTGCAAACTTAGTGGATCCAGTTGCTTTTTTAAATTTTGCTCCCCTCTTTTTTTTTTTTTCTTTTTTTTTTTTTTAAGATGGCACTTCTCCTGCTGCAGTGTAATAGGCTGAGAATTACTGTGAATCAAAAAATGAAAGTGTTCTATGTAACCAACGTAATGGTACTTCAGCCTAATGAAGAGCACTTCTGTTTCAGTGATAATGGGAACACAAGCAGAAACCTACAAGGGTAGTGCCAGAGCCTGGCAAATTACAGTGGCCAGCGGTTTCCCCGTTCTATTCACCAGGCTGGTTGTTTCACTTCATCTGGTCATGCAGCTGTACAAATTGCTAACAGTAGCTATTTCTGATGGCATACTGAAGCAGAACTATAAGAAACTACAGGTTGATAACCCTATGCTATTTTGAGAGGACTAGCATAATGTATTCTATGCTGATATTATGCGCTGATGATGTAAGAGGAGCATGTTACTATCAATGCTATTATTGATATTTTACAGACTAGCTTAAAGTATTGGTGATGTGAGTATATTGATGCTACATAACCTAGACTATGTCCAGCATATATGTAATTCTCTCTGAACAACAGAGAATTCCCACTCTGACACCCTTGCTGGCCAGTATTTCTAATTCCTCATCAGTTGTACCGTAGAGTACATGACAAAATAATTCTAAATAGCCAAGTATCAGGAAAAACAACATGCCAAGTTCCCCATTTTGCTGGTGGAATCACTCTTTTTAGTTCCGCAGCCTCTGTAACAACTTGTAGCTTGTGTTGCGTTCTGAAGGTAACCACATTCAAGTTGTTTTAGACCAAAGATGAATTTCATCTCACGTCTTCACTAGCCCACTTCTAGAACTTACTCCAATATTGCCTTTCCACTATTAAGAGTTTATCATACCGTATTTACTTCAGAAGCAATTGAGCGTGCACACTGGTTGCTTACATATCGTGCTGGAACTGTGCAGTTGGACACTGAAAGAGCTGTTCCTCACGAAACCAATATGGGCCAGTTAATCATCTCGAGTTATCTTGGGCTCTCCATACTCACGTTCTACCAATTGGAACAGTACTAACAGCATTTCTGTGACATTGTTAACCGTATCTCAACACAGATTAAAACTGAGAGGTTAGAATATGGAGAAGATATTAAGATATACAGCTAAGCAGGTATAAGAAGAAATGCAAACTCTGCAGAATATCCATTTCAACCTGTCAATTGCTTAATTAACAGGAGGAGGATCAGTCAAGTTTTTCTGGTTATGAGAGCACAGGAGGTGAGTTTCTTTTTCAGTACCATTTACCATTTAATTTTGAAACCTTTGGTTTCCCATTGTATTTAAATAGTTACTTATAAGGTAAAGTGAATTCGGGTTATTTATATTGTGAAAGTTATGTCTCAAAGGATTTTAACATGTGGTTTCTCTTTGAATGGAAATGAAAGCTTGTAAAAGACATTTTTACACTCTTTAGGCCAGTAGATCCAAAATTAGAAAATATTACTGTCTATCAGCTTCACATCTCATAGGTGTTTTCAGAAATTGTCAGTTATGAAAAGCTTGTTGGAAAGTATGAGCTGCTGAGAGTCTAAGAGGAAGGAAAGGATTAATCAAAACCTTTTACAGCTAATGATATTGTGTAATAAGGGATGTACCTGCCTCATAATAAAAACCAAAATTCTATGTGGTAAATGAATGTGTCTTTTAAGTGATTAAGTCACAGACATAATAAAATTCCAGCAGCCTCAGATGGTGCAAGATCAGCTTCTGTACTGGTATAATCAGGCCAACGACTGGGGCTCAGGCTAGAAGGAACTGCTTTTTTAAGAAAATCAAAATTTCAGTAAAAGGCAAAGCTGTGGTACATACAGTAGTTTTGGTGCTAAAATGATAGTAATATCTGGGTTTCAGTTAAGATTGTTATTATTTGGCTGAATTTGAGGCTTAGGGAGTTTAAGATTACATCTCTGATGTAGTGCACCAAATATAGAATCTGAATGGGATATGGACAAACTTCTATAGCAATTACTATGTAATAACATGTTCAAAGGAAAATGCAATGGCTCAGGAGGCACATTATGACATCAAGATGGATCTGCTTCCCTTTTTTTTTTTTTGAAGAACTGATATGTATATGCAAGGTCTCATTTTCAGGTAAAATATTTTTATCATATCTGCAGTGAGAACTATGAACCTGGGAGATAAATAAGCTTTCGGATAATAGCTGCTTTTGGGATGCAGAGTACTATAGCAGAAAGTAAATCTTGTAAAATCAGGTCACCTTGCACGAGTGTTACACAGTTCAGTGTGGAAGTATCTAAGATTAAAATTACTAACTCTTGCCAACTAAAGAAATTTTATTTTCATTTTAGACTTTTCAGAAGATTTAAGGAAATCAAACATCATTTTTGTAGTCGGTAAGTAGGATTCCTAATTTAACCGCTACAGTTGAAAATCCCCACGTTATTTAGTTTTGATTATAAGCATATGGTTTCTTTTAAAATTTAGCAGAACATTTTGGTTAAGAGTACTTACACTACAATGGCAGTTTAGTCTTTTGAAAGGGAGTTCGGACTTAATATCAAGTTATTAGCTTGGGTCTGAGCATGCTAATAACAGTTGTGTAAAGCTCAGAGCGGGAGGTATGTTTAAGTATGAACATATTCTAAATGACCTTGGGTTTTGTGCAGTTACAGTAGTGTTGTGTGATCTCCTACAGCAAAGTTGCCTCACCAGCATTAGCTAAAATGTTACTAGATTGGATTTGTATCTCAGATTTTTGAGGTTCAGTGAAAAAAATCAGGTCTCTTCACCTCTTCATCTGTGAAACAACTTTTTTAAGAACAGGTTTCAATTCTGCAAGTGCTCAACATGCTGTTAAAAATTCAACATGCTAGTCATCATGCATGATGCTTAACATGTACTAAGGCTTTGCAGGTTCAAGGTTTACTTTATATTTGCTTTCTGGAAATCCACAGAGAAAAAGCACCATGTTAATGCCTGTTGTTATGTAAATGTGACTAACGTAATTAGCATAAACTTTGAGCAGCCTTTTAAAATAAATTAATTATAATGTGAAGATTTACAAGTTTCAGCTTAATGCTTAGTACTAATTACTTTGAAAGAATAATTGGGTTTGCATCAAGCAGAGTTTTTCAGAACTGCTTTATGATATACAGCAGGATCTACAGATTTCCAAGGACCTAAGGATAGATAGCCAAAAAGTGCAATTTTACATAAAAGTAAGTCACTTTGTGCATTCTTTTTCATTGGGTGGGGGAGAAAAAGTGACTTCTGAAATTAGTCATAAATGAACAGAAATTTCATTCAGAATTCGGGAAGCATCAAAAAACATTCCAATACCAGCAGGCTGAGGGAGATGATCCTTCTTCCCTGTTCAACACTGGCAAGGCTGCATCTGGAGTACTGTGTCCAGTTCTGGGCTCCCCAGTATATGAAAGGTAATGATTTACTGGAGCAAGACCAGCACAGGACTAAAAAGATGTTTGAGGGACAGGAGCATCTTTCATATGAGGAGAGGCTGAGAGAGCTGGGACTCTTAAGCCTGGAGAAGAGAAGGCTCCAGGGGATCTTATCAATATGTATGAATACCTGATGGTAGGGAATGAAGATGAGGGAGCCAGAATCTTCTTCCAGTGGTGCCCAGTAACAGAACAAGAGAAAGTGGCGACAACTTAAAATACATGAAATTCCATCTCAACACAAGAAAACACTTTTTTTGCTGTGAGGGTGGTCAAACACTGAAAGAGGTTGCCCAGAGACACTGTAGAGTCTCCATCCCTAGAGGTGTTCAAAACCTAACTGGACACAGTCCCAAGCACTCTACTTTAGCTGACCCTGAATTGTTGGACTAGATGATGCCAAGAGGTTCATTCCAGCCTAAAGGATTCTGTGAGAAGACAGCATGTTTATGTGTTGTACTTTTATCTCACTCTGTCTTATACCAAATACAAGTTGACTCAATTTATTGCAAACCTGTGGTGGATATTATGTGTTTGAAAAAGTGAAATTAGGTTACTGAAGAGCTCATTGGAGACTGTTCTTAAGGGAAAGATGCATAACACTTAATTTTCAGTCTTTAAGCAAACAGTAACTCCATGCTTGCTGAAATACATCTTCCTGCTGCTTGCTTCAATGACAAATTTTCATTCTCTCTGCCTCACATACCTTATTGGAAAATTACGTTTCAGTTTGTACAAACATAGATTTTTTTAAAAAGTGAAGACACTCAAGGAATTTTGCCTCTGAAATTGTCCATGGTAAGGCATATTTTTCATTTACCTCTGGACTGCTTTTTCTTTTTCAAAGAATGGCTTTTAATTTTCAATTATAATTTTTTATAGGCCATCTACTAGCCATCTTCCAGCTTAAAACTGAAAACACACATTTTCCCTATTTATTCCTACTTTTAAATTCATCTCAGTTTTTCTACTAAATGCTTTCCAGGAACAGAGGAAAATTCTGCTTAATCAAAAGTCCATGTTTTCTTTGTTGAAAATGTTATAATGAAAAGTTCGAATAAGCTCAAGCCTGGGTTACTTGTCAACAAATTATGTAGAGTGATTTACACTTTTTTCCCAAAATACTCCCATCCTTCTACCCCTGAAAAAACTTCTTGAAGTCTGATGTGAAGAGTGAAGGTATATTTTTTTCTGATTTTTTTTTTTCTTTCTGTTTTTTTGGGGATGCTATTTTGGGCTTTTTATTTGTTTGTTTATTTGGGTTTTTTTTATGTGATCACTGTGAGTTCTTCACAGCTACTCATTTGGCTGGAAAAACTTGATTTCACTCCATCTAGGTAGCGAAGGTAAATGGTATTTCCCAGAGACAGATTTCTTGATGGGGCTAGGTTGGAGTGGCCAACTTTGCCTTGGCAGTAAAGTTGTGTTATGTGTCAGTCAGAAGCTGAAGTCCAATCACTGTGCAAGGACAAAAGAAAACTTTGAAGAAGGCTTACAGGAGCAGAACAAAACTGTCAAACTTGGAGGGAGGGTGGGAAAGGAAAAAAAAGCACCACAAATTCTCTCTGGCTGTGTACTCCATTGCAGTGGACAGTGCTAGAAATATTCAGCCCATGATACCTTGGCTAGAAAGAAAGCAGAGAAGATGGGTTGGAGCATGCTGCTGTGGGTACTTGAATGGGAAAAACTGTCTCAGGTGTCATTAGGAAAGTTTACTCATTACATAGATGTATTCATGAGGAAAGAATAAGATGCATATAAAGATGTTTTAAAACTAGCATTCTAAAGATGTGCACTTGAAGTGGTTTACAAACTAATTCAAATAAATACATCATCTGCCATCGCTGACAAATTGAGATACTGTTTATAAGACAAAGGGAAAAAAGCAGACAATTCCCTCCCCCACTAATTTCCCTTGAAAATTGTCCAAAAAAGGGAAAGAAAAAAATAATCTAATTAGCAAAAATTTACATTAGAGCTAATGTAGGAATTAATTGGAATAACAGTCAAATTGGATTAATTAAGCAACAATGTCAATGTTTTATCCAGACAGCAAAGCAGAGACATGGAAGCAGCAAGTCAAAAATATGAGAGATAGCAACAGGGTAATAAAAGAGGCAAAACCAAGTTATATTTGGCCTGCAAAGTAAAATTCAAGAGAAAAATAAAAAAATAAACAAATGCAAAGATAAATTTGGGGGATGCTCTAATATTTGTAACTTACGTAATTACTGCCAGTCACAAAAATAAAAACCCCACAAAACAGACAAAAAAAACTCCACCAAGAAAAAAAAAAGCCTTTTTCAGCAGAGCAACATGTAAAGTCTTAACCACGATGAACAATGTATGATTTTATCATTCTTAACTAATTCAATACGCTGTATCACATCCAGAAAGTTATCATACGTATTAAGGTTACTGGGACCATTATCCCTCCCTATTCTCTACAGGATTTTCATAAAACACAGCCACATTTGGCTTTGGTTGAGGCTGAAACCAAAGCAGAAAGTTTTTGGGAATCTTCCTGCACTTTGGATCAGAGACAAACTCCCCACTTACTCTTAAATGTAGTGTTTAAAACTTAGTGTAACCAATTTCCTCTGCAGAATCCTTGTCATATTCTCGCTGAGGAACTAAAGCTGATAATGGTTTAAGCTCAGTGTAAATAAGACCAGCTTTTCAGCTGACACCCTGAAGATATTACAGCCGCCCACACTTACAAGTAAAACACTGTCAGCTGCAGATACTAGTTTCTTGTGTGTACAAAAAAAAAAAAAAGACCCCAAATCACAGAACCCAAACCCCTTTATTTGTCCAAAGTATGTCAGACCTCCAACGACTTAGTCTAATGCTGAACTTAGCCCTGCTCTTAGCAGAGGATTTACCAAATGAGGTCCCTTCCAACCTAAACTATTACAATACCTGTATTAGAGCTTGTTCTACAGATGGGCAAAAGATGAGCAGTGCTGATAATTAAAACCTCAATCAGTCCAAACGCTAACTGCAGGAGCTGATGAAGGCTGCTTTCTCTGACATTCCATGAAATGACCTCCATGTTATCTTTAAGAGGGATGAAAACTCAGTGATGTCCCAGGACATCGCATCACTTTGCCAACATATGCTCCAGGTTGTTTTCTGATTAAAATCATCTTTCAGAAAAAAATAATATTGAGAATTTTTTGCTGTTGTTGTTTTTAAATAGCAGCATTGTTCCTATATGGTTTCACTCAAACTAAAATCATATGTGAACAACAGGTGAGGTGCTATTGAGAAGCTTTCAAGTGCCATATTCTGAAACTAAGGCTTATTTTTATTTGTATAAATAATCCAAGTAGCATTGATAGAGTTGCCAAACTGATCAAGTCTTCCAAAGTAATTTCTTGAATATAAGAATATCTTGACTGGGATTATTTTTATTTCAGTTCTGGCTTCTGAGGCTCCATTGTGCAGCTATGCTTCCCCTGCAAGCACTTTTCCATGATACAGGGATGATACTCATTATGAAAATAAGGTCTAGAAATTGCAACATTTTAAAATGAATGGTGGGACTCTCTTGTAAATCCTGCTGCTGGCATTTTATGTAAATGTTCATAGTATTTTGGTGTATGATAAACTCATAAGATTTGGCAAGTTTAAAATAGAGACATCGCAGTCTGTCTGGATGACACTTCTGCTTTGTTAATATTTCTGGAAGCAAAGCTGGTTTATGAGCTGCTCACATTCCTTGTTCCTGTCCCTGCTCACTCCCAGCGGCAGTCCCAGCTCCCTCCAGCATCATTAATTCATCTGCTTGTGATGTTGTGCTCTAGGCCAGACTGGTGCATGTGAATCACGTGCCTAGGCTTGTGGTCTTTCATCGTCTTGTGGAAATTGGGGCGCAAGGGAGAGCAGGTGTAAGAGACTCGATTTCTTAAGCAGAGATCTTGCACTGATCTAAGGCAGGCTCAAGTTAAACATAGAGAAGCGCTGCTTGGGCAGTTGTCATTTCTGCCTACCCACTGACACTAGTCTTTTTCTGCCCTTGAAGTGCTCTCTGCAAAGCATTTCTGCAGTCAATAATTAAATGGGGAAAGGTGAGCACTAAGTCAGCAATGTTGCCAGAAAATTATTTACCAGAAGATCCCCTTACACAGTTTCATGGGCAGCTGAATCAACATAAGGGAAGGGAAAACTGGGCTGAGGGAGTGCATAGACCTTTTAATCCAGCCTTGTCTCCAGAAAAGAAATATGCAGAACTGCATTGGATTTTTGTGCTCTGTCTAGTACCCTGGTTCCAGATACTTACTTATTGTTTGTATCAGAAAGCAGAAAGGGACACAAAAAGGGTTCGATTTCCAAGAATAATCTCACTGACTGATACAATGTGCTTAATTTCTGAATCTGCAACTTTTAATTAAGTTGAGCTTAATGAGCTCAATGAGTTGAATGAGCTTTAAAGAAAGATGTACTGCATTTAGCAATACCAGCACAATACAAAAGCATGCTAATGTTGAAGAACTGCTGGTAGTTCTACATCCTCCTACAGGTCACAGTATACTATACTGATAATTCCTCTGGCAATTTTCTAGGCTTTATCTTCACGTCATATATGAAAATCGGAAAACAACATGATTAATCTGAAGAGCAAGTTACCGTGAATCAGTCTGTCACTGGTTAGAACTTTTTTTTTTCCCCAAAATGTACGTAGGCAGAGTAAAAGATGACAGCATACTGAAAAAATGACAGTGTTCACAAAGAATCTTATGCCTTTACAACAAAAGCAGGGACATGTTTTCCTCCTTCTAACAATTGAGCCATTGGGAGAACTTCGCTACCTTTTTCAATGTCTCAAGTTTTTTCTCTTTGAAAAACAGCATAATGAGTTGCAGTGAAGGCTTCTTAACTGAAAATATCTTTATGCTAGCTTTTCTTATGTTTAATATGCAACTGTTGTTCCTTATAAACTTCCTTAAATTAAATTTTATTCTTTTTTTAGAAAGTTACATAGATTTAATAAAGAGACCCTCTAAAAAGAATGAGCTACAGATTTTCCAACACTACAAATTGATAATAAGCCTCATGACCGCAGGGTTAATTTGCTGTTAAAGTTGCTTATGTAGTAGTGCTATGAGTATATCCCCTGAGCTGGAAGGAACTATCTAACGAGCAAGGAAATGCACTTTCATGTTCTTTCCCACCTGAATAGCTCTTTTTCAGTCACATTAAATAATGGCCTTCAGAAGGAGACAATAGATGAACTAATACTTGAACTTTAGGTGTGAAAATTAATACTGGCCTAAATGCTGAGTATGCGTTTGGCCCTCAATGCTGAATTTCTTGGGGGGCATTCAGCCTCTTCTCAGATAAGGCCAAGCAAGAACTTTGGCCTCATTCATCGATAAGAAAGCACAAGACTTTGTAAAGCAGGTCATATACATTCGTCAAGCAGTAGGATGCTTTGCTACTCATCAGATGATACTAAATTAATAGCAGTGGCCATAAAAATTACCATTTTCAGCACATAACTGTTATTTAATTATGTCTTGTCCTCATTAAAGAGCTCAGCATTTTAATCTCACCTTTGTTGGAACACTTTTATAAAAAATAAACACGGTCAATTTTAATTAATGTTTTGGAGGCATGGTGATGCTCATTTTGTGTGTACCCTGCATAATGGGTCATTCTGACAGTGTTCTCTTTTAAAATACAAACAGATAAAGGTATTAGAGAAACTTATCAACTTTTCTGAATATTTATCTGTTAGCTGAACATCCAAAAATTGTCCTTCTTATTTCTAAAAAGAGTTTTAGTTTATTCAGTATATGAAAGGACATTATGAAATTTGTGTTTTGGCTCTACGTTCAGAAGACAAACAGTTATATAACAAACAGAATAAAGTAATCTTTATAGCTGTCTTTTTCTAATACTGAGTATATACACCAAATAAAAAGGATGAAATTACTACACTGTTAGTATATCCAAGGCCAGGAGACAGAATGTGTAAACAACCACATGCACACACAAACTTACTAATCTAAAAAACAGACTAGAAATAAACCTAATTGCCACTACAGATATTTAACAGTCTCATTACAGATAATTTGCCTATAATTTGTGTGTAGCCACTCTTATTTAGCCCTTTTTTTCATTCAATTGGTGCTTTTACAAAATAATAATTTTCTTCTTATTAAAGCAATGGAAAAACAACATGCAACCCACACTCGAAAGAAAATGAGACTATGACAAAGATATTTCTAGCTAAAATTGTAGCACAAGTGTGATTCTCACACCATGGGCTTATAATTATCTTTGTGAAGCTGAAGTAAAAGACTCCAGGTTACAGTAGACAAAACTCCTCCTTTGATGCTATTGCCTTATGACCCAGTTTTTATTCTCAGCTACAGTACTGTAACTTGTCTGAAAATTATATGCTTGGAGTGATTATTTCTTAAATTGAATGCAAAAGTTAGAAGAAAGTTCAAGTCAGGAGGAGATGGTGCCAGATTCACTCTATTGTCAACATGTTATTCCTATGTTTGTTCATGGAAAGATAAATAAGAAGGAAAATCACATATTTTCTAGCATCTTAAATTCACATAATAGAGCTGTGCAGTCACATTTGCAGGTCCCAACAGCTGATAAATACACAAATCACATGCTTAAAAAGCTTTGTCAAAAAGTGTTTGAGTTTTTTATTATCTTAGTGGTGCCTCTTCATTTGATTTTTGAGCACTGTCTTCCTGCAAGGGTGTAATTACCTCCTACTGCAGTAGATCTTCAGAATAGATCCATCAAAGATTGTAAAAAATGCTGCTACGCACCTTGAAAGTTCTCCCCAAGTCCCAGTATTCTCACAATGGAAATTTGCTTTCCCGGCCTCCCCCACCCCTGGCACCAAGATGGCCCCTCAGCCCTCCCCACACAGTTCAGCCCTCGCAGGGTGCTCACCTCAGCTCCACCAGCAGCTCCGCAGGCCACAGCCACAGCAGGGGGATCCCCGAGAAGCAGCTTCCAGCATTTTCCATGGAACACCTGTCTCTCCAGCCAGGCTGGGGTGGCTGCTGCAGCTCAGCGAGCGGCTGAAGAGGCGTTTGGTGTTTCACAGCCTTCAGGGTGAGGAAGGAAAAGCAGCTACCCGCACTGGGGAGGTGGGACAGGGCAATGCCAGCACCTGCTGAGCAAGGAGGCGTCTAGAGGCTTTGAGATGGCCCCAGAATAAGGGTGCTGGCCAGAGAGGTACCCAAGAGTTTTGGGACAATGTGGTGGCAGCTCTCCTGCCAAGGGAAGCAGGGAGGCCTGAGGCACCATTTCTGAGAGGGGGATACCTGCAGCATTCACCTCAGTGGCTGCCCTTCCCCTCCCGCCCTCTCTGTCTCCCCACAGGCCCCGGGGAGGAGCGAGCACCCGGCCCCAGCTGTGGTGAGCTGGGGGGCGGCCACAGGTGCCTTCCCTTCAGCCTGTGGAAAAATCACTTGAGCAGCTTCCCCTGAGTGCCCTGTCCTCTGAGGCTGCCCTTCACCCTTTGGTTCTTTGACTCTGGGCCTGGTTCTGAGACGGTTTTCCAGCTGCTGCCTGAGTGTGGTTGTGGGTGTGGAGGAGCGGGTGTTGGCAAGAGCTCCATGTGCCCTTCGTTGCTGAGCACTTTACTCTTGCGCTCTCCTGCAGCGTGCGTGAAGAGCAGGCCATTACCGCAGCTGCAGGGAGCGGCGTCTCCAAGCCTTGGTCAGCATTTAGCAGCCCGGTTACCGGCAGACTTGCCAGCACCTGAGAGCTTTCCAGCTCAAAGGGAAAGGGCGAAAGCTCTTACGTTTACCGCAGCGCAAACGGGTTTAGTTGCTGTACACCTCCCTGCATCCCACAACGCGGAGGCGGGTTTCACCATCTCTTTGCCTATGCCTTTCTATGCCATAAATGGGGGCAAAATGTTTCCCTCGCAAGGATGCAGTGAACATTTAGTTTGCTAATAGTTGTTGCAGCTATCAAGCTGAATGCATCCTGAGTCAAATAGCCTTCCCCACCCGCTGTCTGTTTCGTGTTTCTCCTTTACATGGTCATGGTGTTTCCGGAACAGGTTCTCTTCTGCAAGAGATTTCACACTGTTGTGACTGCTTCAACTTTGGTACACGGTTTTGAGTCAGCAGTATAGTGTATTGGAAGGGAAGTACGTAATTTGTTCTACTGTACAGCGCGCCTTTGCAAAAAAAAAAATAAATTGCAAAAATGGGCAGTTTCATCAATTTCGTCACATTTTCTTGGTTGCTATAGTTTGAGAAAAGGCAGATGTTTATTCCTTTCTAATTCTAGACATTTTTCTTTCACAAAGGTGGCCCTGGCTCTGGCAAAGGCAGCCAATGCAAACAGTTAGCCAAGAAATATGGATTTACTCATCTCTGCACTGGTGACCTTCTCCAAAATGAGTTATTGTCGTTATCAGAGAGAAGTAAATTGATCAAAGACATCATGGAATGTGGTGAACCTGTGCCTGGCGTAAGCGATGATTTTATTTGGGGTCCTAATGGTTAAACAAAGGCAGATTGTCTAAAAGCATGGAAATAAGAGACTAGAGCTGATGATTCCCATTTAAGTGAAGTTAATCTGCAACTTGGGGGAGAAGTTTCCTCATTGCCAGATCTGTGATGCTTTTTTCCCCTTTCTATGCCAGTATTTCTTTACATTTCAGACTCACATAAGTGACAAAGTAGTCATGAAATACAGTGAGACAGATGCTGCGCTGTGCATTGCAAAATGTAAGAGTACGTGCAGGAAACAGAAACTTTCTGTCCATTTTATAGCTTCACATTTCAAGATTCAGAGCTGGTCCTCCTGGCAGCTATTCTAATTTACAATACCTGCAGCAGTTCCCTGCAGAGCTGGCTGCCATCCCAGAGTAGCTGGGTTGCAGTTTAATGGAGACAGAGTGTGTTGTTCTCAGCTAAACTTGATTTTTACATGGCAGGTCCCCAGCCCCAACTCCTGGTGGGTCTTCAGCAAGTGCAGCTAGATTGTAGGATGCGTTTGTTAATGAAAGATACTGGGAAGTGCTGCTTAGGGGAAACTAAAAGGTGTGCTGAGCCTTCATTTTGATTGCTTTGCTCTTCGGTGTGTTTGGTCAGAGGGGTCTCTTATCACTTTTCATGTAATATAATCA
This sequence comes from Limosa lapponica baueri, assembly GCA_002844005.1. Lineage (NCBI taxonomy): Eukaryota > Metazoa > Chordata > Aves > Charadriiformes > Scolopacidae > Limosa > Limosa lapponica. The sequence continues at coordinate 58,166 of KZ505817.1, forward strand.
AATCCATGACAGAGCAAAATGCGATCAGATTGGAAAATGCTGCAGCAGTACTCCAAAGTTTCACAGGTATTAAGATTAATTTTGAAACTCTGAAATATTCCCAGCTATCTAGAGGAAACTTTGGGAACTCTTGGAATGGTTTGCAACACTAGGTTTGTATAGCATAGCTGGTCCTCAGAGAAGAAAAAGTAGGGTGCCCTGCTATCTGCAGGGAAAGAAAACTACCTGCATCCACAGGACCTGCTTTTAGCAAAATAAGGCAGTTCTCAAGGGAATTGGACTAACGTCAATGTAACAAACAAAGGTGTCAATCTTTCTTTTAATTAGCAAAGTAACTCCCTTTCTCTCCAATGCAGGGTATTGTCCTGGAGCTACTGAAGGAAGCCATGGTTTCCAAGTTAGGGGACGCAAAAGGATTCCTGATCGATGGGTATCCCCGGGAACTGAAAGAAGCAGAAGAGTTTGAGAGCAAGGTGACCATATGATTGTAATGCTGTTATAGTTCCCATTAAGATATGACTGTACTCCTGATGCTGCTTGGGTCCCCATCTTCAGCTGATTGCAACGGGGACGTGTAAAGAGCCGATCCAACAAACTTTGGCACCCCCATCCATATAGCAGCTCCCGCTTTTCCCCTCACCTACACAGACTCTGCAATACCAGGAGAAGTAAAGGCTGATTTTACCCAAATTTAAAATAAACCAGGAACAATTCGCATTTAGTGGAAAGCACCATTTTTAGAATCCCTTTTCTAATTCTAGTGGATGGCTGCTACACTTCTGAAAATCTCATCAAGCACTATTTGATATAGGTTCATGAAAGCATGTATCTTCACAGTTAATATCTCTTACCATTGAGCCAGCTCTGCTGAAGCTTGCTGCCACTTTGAAACAGCAAAACACAGATTAAATTTTTGTGATGAGTAACAGGTGGCGTAGCCATAAAAAGAGCGTTTTGCAAGTGACTGCATGGCAGTTCAGAGTGTTATCGATTTCCTCAGTATGTGCTAAGACTTACTGAGAAGTCTCAGCTGTACATTTCTCAATCTGCAGAAAATACTCTATATAAGCCCTATGAATGAATTTGCCGGGGCTTAGAAGAAAAGTGGTGAACTAGGGGAAATAGTTAAGTATATATTCTATCATATTACACTCCGCAAATGTCCCATACAAGTTTGAAAGGTAATAAAACTTAAATGAATCATCTGTTTTCTCCCTGAAACTTTGGCTGCTTTGTCTAGTTGATTACCACAAAAGCCTAGCAGGATTTAGGCATCAGAAGTTGGACAAAATAATGGGCAATAGGATTTGCTATAAAAGCCATTCACAGAAATGTTGACCTGTTAGTTCCTTTACTGAAATGCTACAGACCGTTAAAAAGACATTGGAGATTTCCTTCATTTTGTGTAGAAGGAGGAACTATTTCAGCAGTGCTGCTTTTCTGGCAGGCATATGTGTCATGCCCTGTGAACACTGGTGTATGCTATAAAGCAGGACTTAGAGGTTGGAGTGCCCTGGCCTGAGGCATTGCCAGGCAAACAAGTCTTGATGCATCCAGTGCAAGGCAGAGCCCCTTTCAGTTCTAGTAGTTGCTGTAGCAGCAAAAGATTGTGTAGTCCTGAGCTGCCTTTGGATTAAAGTACAAGGACCCAACATGATACAATATTAAATTACAAGTTCCACATCACCAGGTGGAAGATACCCAATAAGACAGAGTGAAGACCCAATGCATTAGACTTGTTTGGCTTCCTGCAGATGTCCCCGGAGCATGCATTATTTACGCTACATTGTGTCTGGAAAACAGTAATTCAAAATAAAACCAACAGTAGTAATATCTGATAGGGGCATTACTTTTACTTTTTGCAATTTTTAACTCAGAAGAATGACATTTCTGTAACTTTTTGAATTCCAGAGAATAGCAACATTGAAATTTTTAAGAGAACCACATAGATTTTTCAAAAGCAAATTGGACCTGGTCTGTCAAACAAGATACTATTGTCTGATCCTACCAGTCAGTAGACTATCCTATCCTCATTGTAAGGTGATGATATGACTATAACTGATGAAACGAATCATTCCTCATTTTTTCTATTATGATTTAGAACAGATGCTGGAATTCCTCAAGTGGACCTGGGAGGAAGTAACTTCTCACCATCCAAGTCCAATTGTACAAAAAAGGACATTTGTTTTAATCATTGATTAAGCCCACATCTTTTATAACTTCTCGGTCTAAGTCTATTGTACTGTTAAAACTGCCTTGTTGGCTTTTTTAATCCCAAAAACCAATACTGCTGCTGCTAATAGCATTAATATTTTCTGAGCTGTGTTGAAAAAATGGATGGATAAAAGCCTGTCATTGAACTGTCCGACATAATCCCTTGGCTTCAGCTGTCTCTTAGAAAGTCATTAAGGTAATAGAAAGGTCAACATAATCCAGACATCCTCAGTCAAATGCAGAAGGCCTAACATGAAATATTTACCTTTAGAAATATTTACCCTTCCTTTAAGAGCTGTCAACAAAGGCAGCAATGGCAGTTTCCAGTCATTTAGACTTTCTTTGCTGTAGCTGTGGTAAAAGCAGGAATGTCTAAGGGTCACTAGTGTGAAGATTAGCTGTCTTTTCTCAGAACTTCTCACTCTTTCCTACGGTGTTCTCCAAATCCCTGCTAGAAAGGGAAGGAATGAGAAAAAGCCTGAGAGCATCACTGAAGGATTTGATACATAACTGCATGGAAAAATTATCACATTACTTTTCTCTGATCCTGTAACACCTTGATTTTACTTGAGAGAGTGGAGTTTATCCCTTCAGACTCAGCCCAACAGTTGTTGCTCAGACAAAACCTTGTGTCGGAGAGAGCTGTGCTTGGGCAGGGTGCATGACAGGGTGTATTGCAAGATTTATGCTAAATGACGTGCATATTTTTCAGAATCTTGGGGAAAGAACAATGGGGATTTGTGTTTACAACCTCTGACTTTCTCCTGAAATATTATAAGGAACATTTTGTTCTTTCTTGCCCGTTATTTTTCACCCATAAAAACTGCAATATCTACTATCAAATGTAGATAGAGACAATTATTTACTATCTTTGCCAAGGCCTGGGAATAAAAATAAATAAATCCATATTTATTTTGTTTATAGAAAAGTTCATACGCTTCCTTATGGCTGGTTTGGCCCTAGCCAAAAAGCACTAAGTGGTGGGCTTCTCATAAAATTCGGAAATTACTCACCAATTTGAAAATACAGAGATACCACAATTTTCCTTTATGCCATGGGCAGTAATGATGTAGAGTCACACTGCAAGTATTGACATAAAATAATGTGCAGCAAAGTAATTCACAGGGTGTATTTCTGTGAATGCGTCCAATAACAAGTATTTGATGGTGTCTCCGAGCCTGTCAGTTGCTGCTCGTTTCCTTTTTAAGTCGGTACACTTTACTTTGGACATTTCCTTCTAATGCCTCTTGAAATTCTAAGCTATAGTTTACCTGAATGAAAATATACTCTTCACAGATTGAACAAAGCAAAGGCTAAAAAAATAACTGTCAGGCATTCCATGAGTCCAGTGCTGTTTGCATCAAGCTTTTATCAAAGAATTGCAAATAATGAACAAACTGATGATCTTTAGTCCAAGTAGACAGAATTTTTCACATCATATCTCTTTTTCTCTGTATGTGTAGAGCCCAATGAAGCACAGCCTTGATCCTGAATACTGGGATCTCCAAGCGCCACTACAATAAGAGGTGTTTGTTAATAAGAATAATTTCTGCATAGACAAATACGAAAGTAATTTGCTAATAAACTCCTTGATGTCTCTTTCAGTAGCATTTCTTTGTAAAGTTATCCAAAGAAAATAAGTTTTACCAGGCCGGTGGTTCGAATACTTATTGGTTTTCTTTGTCTCTAGATTGGCGAACCAAAACTTGTGTTCTGCCTGGACTGCTCTGCAGAAACCATGAGCAGTCGCCTCCTGATGAGTAATCAGAGCAGTCAGCACTCTGATAACACCAAAACCATCAAGGAAGGAATCGAAAGCTATTACCAAGCGTCAAAACCTGTGATTGCATACTATGAAAGGAAGACACAGTTATGCAAGGTAAATTTCTTGAGCTTTTGAATTAAATTATTGCTTTTTACTTCCATTATATGAGCAACATTTGGAAAATACTGGCATGACACGATTTATGAACTGTATTAGTTTCTGCACTTTGTAGTTTGTTTTTGTCTTACACTTCCCTGGTTTGTTTGCAGCTTCTGCAAAATTCTGAGTTCCACAGTACAATTTGAAAGAATAAAAACACAGATTTATCCTGACTGTGAGAACATACCCTGAATCACTACCTCATCTGTATAGAATCTTTTATTAAACATTAATGCTGGAAAGCTTTTCTTTAAGTATTAGGATTTATTTCTCTATAAGGACTTTCAGAGTTAGGATGAAAGATTATGTTAATCCAAAGCCCTTTAGTTAAATTTACAAAACTGACAGTATATATCCTGAAATAAAACAGACCTGCACACAAGAAAGATCTTTCTGCTGGAACAAATGACATAGTTATATTAATTTCAGTGAATTACTTCAGTTTACACCTGCTGAGGATGTGATATTTAAAGCATTCTTTTTATTCTTTAATGAATACTTTACAGAGAAGCAAGAAAAATTCCACCAGTGCAATTAACCGATGTATACGCTTGCACATCTGTAAACTCATTTATGTGGGATGTTTTATGTATTTCTCTGCTCCATTGTGGCAAACTGTCCCTTACGTTCAGCTACAGAAAGATCTAGTTCCTGCTGATCCTTCTTGTCCTAAAAGGGAAAGAATCCAATAGTAGCTTCTGGAAATGTTATGGGAGCTTTTTTCTAGAGGCTGTAGCAAACATGCAAATCACATATCCCAAACCTTTCTCCTCTGCCAAGTTCCCAAAAGAGAAACGTGCAGCTAATTTATACGCCCATATCCTGACCCGAGAACAGAATAAATGGCAGTCCTGAGAAAAATGATACTCAAAGGGAGAGTCCTGATTCATGTCCTTTGCTAACCCCACAGTAAGTGCACGGAAGGCAAATTCTAGAGTGGCAGAAAAAAAATCCCCAGTTACTTTCTTTTCTTCTTCAAGCTTAAGAAGAATTATCTGGTTTTATTTGTATTTTCTTTGACGAGCTACCTTGCCAACATTGCAAGGATGTGTCTAATTAAGAATTCAGTACAATACACAATACACCAACACAGTGCAATGCAAAGGAAGACAGAGCTCTCTATATCTCTAAGATCTCACTCCAGTGAGCTGTGCCTACCATAGTGTTTCTCTTTTTGAAGTATCAGGGAAGTGACAGCCCCAAAGAGAATGAAACCACACTAAGCATTTTCACACAGATTTTGCGTTCACGTTCTGCCTTATTTCACTTGACGTGGACTCTCCTTGCCCTTCCTTAATACTTCTGCTGCAAGTTTCTGCTCCATCTCCTATGCAATCTATGCAATGGCAAACCATACAGTCTTTTCTTGAAAGCTTATAGCTCCTTAACTCCTTAAGGGACTTGCCTAGTCTATGGGTCAGAACCGGCGTATGCTTTGCACTCTCTTATCATTAGTTTGGGGGGAACTGACATTGTGTGTTTGCATGTTACAAAATATTAATGCATTGCTTTAACAGCGTTCACACTGTTTTTCTTCTATCTAGTGTCTGTACTTGCTTCTGATGAATGTAGGTGTTCAACATGCTTCCATCTTCTGGATGGAACTATTGGGTATGAAAGTTCTGTAAAATCAGCTTTATAAACATTATCGTGTAAAATGTCCTTTTAAGGTTGAAAAATGCTTTCTGTTTTTCTT
>KZ505817.1:69935-84552 GCA_002844005.1 Limosa lapponica baueri
TTTTTTTTTTTTTTTTTTTTTTCTCTGTTCTGACAACGCACGGGGGAGGAGGTGGTCTGTGTGCTAACTCCGCACTGAGAACTCTCTGGTGTTTCCCTGGTTGTCTGCTCTTCCCGGGTTAAAAGCCGCGTGGTGAACAGCAGCCCTGGGTCGTGTCCCGTGGTCTCACGCAATTGATGGGAAGTCAGACAGCGCCTGGCCAGCAGCGAGCTCTTCAACCGCACCACTCGCCATCTCGCATGTTAAGATGACTGCACACAAGTCTCCCACTGGTTATTATTTTCTTTTAATTAACAGCATTAATTTCTGCGGTATCACTTCGCTTGTTCTTGGGTTTTAGCGACTAAAATCTGTTCTCTGTTACACGCAGCTGGGAAACAGCTGGAATTAGTCGAGCTAGAAGTTAAAATAAACTTCTCCTGCGTCCCCAGAACACTATTGCAACCAGAATAACGAATTGAAGACACAGTTGAATATTGTGGCAGTCTGTCAGTCCACGATGGGGGAGCAGACACCATTTCTGAGACAGCCTTGTCTTCTGCTGGGAAGCGTAGGGTATTACGAATGACAGCTTCCCAGTTTTGTGAGCTGAGATGAAAAGAATGATTGTCTTGTATAGTTAAATGTGCAATCCAGTGATTATCCATATTAACAGCAGTTTTACTATATTAATTAAGGTCTATATTTAAAGTTGACTATGAGCCAGAATATATGAAGATGTCTTTAAGTCATACTTTGGAAGTATTTCAAATGCAAAATTCAGATCATCGTCTGTTGTCTCGTAGGGGCATTGCCAGAACTTCTTTTGGGGGGAAATAAAAGAAAAAAAAGGAAAATGTCAGGGATTCTTTGATTCCTACCGCTTGCATCTTTAGTAAGCCATTTATAGCTGTCATATCTGCAAAAAAGTCTGTAAAAATCATACCATATTTCCATTAAGTTAACCAAAATATTGTGGAGTTTCTTTGGTATTCTGATAGCTAAATAAAAGCTTGTTTGACATTCCTGTAAAGTAATTGCATCCTCTTACTGGAGCTACTGGATGAATTCACAGTCGAAGTGAGTTGCATGATTGCTCTTACTGTCAAAGTTGTACTTTCTGCGGCAGGTTTGTATTTTTAAAGTTACCTTTCTTGTAATGAAGACATAATACAAATAAAACATGTACAAAAATGAGGAGTAACGATTTCTGTTGCAGCGTACGTGGGTTTAATCCTTTTTAAAGCGCAGTACACGACTCGGAAATACAGCTCAGAGCAGCACGCTTAGGCAGTGTGGCCTTTTGCCAGTCAGGGCACATTCTTCTAGGTTTTTTTCTTCCTTGGCACTTACCCTGAAAGCGCTAATTCAATTATTGTGTAAGGGACTGGTGTAGGTACCTTCTTATCCTTCATATCCTGGATGTTCCTTCTTTCCCGGGTCCTTTTATAGCCTACGTTTTACCTCCGATGCTCTGGGAAGATGCTCCAGCTCCGCACCAGTGCCATTTAGTGCCCGGTGACGTCTGCAGCGCAACAGCTTTAAGCGAGAGACTTTGATAACCCATCAGCTCGAGAAGGCGGGTTTCTCTAACCCCAGCCTTGAAGCACTAGCTGCTGCCTGGGGTAGTATCGAAAAAAAAAAAAAAAGTAAAATATTCTGGAGTTACCATGAAGTTGCAAATTCACCTGGGTAGGTTTTCTGGAGCATCATACTTGTGCGGGATGGGAACAAAGGCAACAATCAGCTGCTTTGTTTTTTCTTTTTTTTTTTTTAAATTAAATTACAAAAATTATATGACATACAGTTTCAGTTTAATTTTTCTTTCTGCTGCTTCTGGTCTTTTCTGTGGAACAAAACAAAAAACTTCCCATGCTTGATCGGGTGTATGTGCATTAGGTATCTATTTGCATATGTTCATAATATATGCAAGAGGACTAGCTGTATATGCATGCATATGGAAATATAAATATTTATACATATTCAATAAAAAGAGGACTTAACCGAGACACCTCTCTCAGTTCAGTGATTCAGACTTGAAATTCTCCTTCTGCTTCCAATCTCATTCAAATTATACTGTGGCTTTTTGCTCTTCCCAAGCCTATCCCTAAACTGATGACGGAATATTTGCACTTAATCATATTTTCAGCAATTTACTTTCATTATTTCCTTCTAGGAGTTTTTTCAGGATATCAACAGTAAACAAAGATTACCACAGATTCTCTCCCTGATAATACACCTTCCCCAACTCCGGCTTCCTATAAAGAGCATGAATGATGTGGAAAGCACATTTTTTATTGTATTAGAGAGCCTCTCAGAGCAGTATCTTTTCCAATTAAAAACTAAAATACATCACGTGAATTTTTGTATTTTTTTAAGGTTTATTAGATTTATCTAAAGTAGACTAGATACGTGAGATACGTTTCCATATGATACTTGCTCAGTGTTTTAGTAACTGCACTGCATCACCTTCTAAATAGATTAAACGCTTAGAATTCTCTTTTTCTGAAGCAAAAAATAACTACACCTGAACTTATTGCAAAACTTAATACTGATCAGTTTATAATTAAAGTTGTTAGGTGCAGCCAGCCAATTATCCTTCTTATTGCCATCTTTTTAAGTCAAGTAAGTTTCTGTTCTAGCTGATTACTCTGAGTGTTCAAGTTTCAAAGCGACTGGAAGTCTGTTACAGTTATAAAATAATCAAGTGTTTCTGAATCACAAGCTATACATTTCAATAGAAAATATATTAACTAAAATATCTCACAGTAATTACAAAGCTTGTCAGACAACGGTGTACAGTGTACCAAGGCTACTAAAATGTGAATTCTCTGCAGTCTGAAAAAGAACAGTCTGTGAGGAGGGTGTGAGCAAACGGAACCGCTAAAGGCGAAGCTCGTTTTAGCAGGCGCAGAGCCCCATCAGCTCCCATTGAATTAACAGCGGAGGACGGCGCTGGGCATCTCGCAGGGCTGCATAGTGAGTATTTGTATGACGGGGTAAAACGTCCTTTTAATGTTTTTCCATCTTGATTAAAAAGTCAGAACTACACAGAAAGGAAGTCACAGCAAGCATTCTATATATAAACAGACTGTATCCACATAGTTTATTTCTCACAGTTCTCCTGACAATTGAACATTATTAAGAACATACTGTATACACAGATAAGAAGAAACATACAAAATGTTTTAAATGATGCACAACAAAATCCAGCAGTATAAAAGAATGCATGTGAACCCTTGCTCACTGCTCAGGCTAAATTTAATCACTGTTTAAATAGTAATAAAAATACAATCTTTCATGGATCTTGTGCAGACTACAAAAGAGGAAAAATTATTACCATATATATGATTTATATTAGGCAGTTTTCTTTGATGAGTTGCACTAACAACTCCAAATACAGAGGCAGAAGGCTGTGTATTTTATTTTAAAGGAGTTAATGTTGAGTATTAGAGACTTTACACAGTTACTACCACTGGCACTTTTCACCATATTTTGTACACATCACATGATCATCTTATATAACATTACATTTAAAAAATATATCTGAGTGACAATTTTATAACATTCACACACCATGAGCTGGTTAAGGAAGCAATGCCACAGTTGCCCCCTGTAGTGCTTCACTGTTGGTAAATAGAGTTCATCGTGGTTTTAAAAAAAAAAAAAATTAAAAAAATTGAAAGTCAATGTGATTAAGCAGCTCCAATTTAATAGAGGCCTGTAACCAACCATCGCTGAGACAGTGAGTATTTGTTTTGAATACATCCTAGAAGCAAACACTGTCATTGGTTAAAACCTTGCCTAAAGAAGTCAGTTACTGTGCTGAAAACTATTTCACAACAAAACTGCAAGCTACTAAACTGTTTGTATATAAATACTTCATCTCCTCTGGATCTCATTATAACCAAGTTCTTCAAAGCCTTTGGAATTTACTCTATCTTTAATGTGTGCTCTCATTTCTGGCTCACCCTTTTGTATGTTTTTCTTTTGTGTTTAGATTCACCACCTAAAAACGACTAATGTGGTGAAAGAAAAGTCTCCCAGTGAAACCTTCCGCACACTAGGAATGTTCAGCTGCTGCTCAGTGATCTAGAACCATGACAGCTCAAAGCTGTAGTTTGACAAGTACACCCAGGAAGCTGTCATGCTGTGAGCGACATTTCAGGGAAAGCAGAGTCTTTCCAAAATGTGCACAGAATTAACAATGGTGCCATTGTTATTTTTCAAAGAGGATATAAGCCCAAGATGGTAGATCTGCTTCCCATGTCATCTATTTGCTGGAAAGTAGTTTGGGTCAAGATAATTGTAACTGGTGCCCTGGGACATGCAGTAGTCTCTGTCTAAGAATGTCTCTGCTCTGTAAATAGGTTCTAACTGATGATCTTCCTTATGAATCTCTGTTTCATGCAGACTGCAAGGGAAAGAAAAAGATAACAGTTTAAAAGTCAAATATTTTCCTTATCTTCAACTTTCATAAACAGCGTTCATATTAACAGATTCATACCAAATTTGATACAATTAATTCATAAAGTGTAATTTCCCCCACTGTTTGACAGTACCAAACCTATCTGTCCTCTGTATTAAGAAATTATACACCCATAACATGCTTACAGAATATATCTCCCACAAATATATGCTAAAATATCTTCCACTTCACCCAACACAGGAGATTTGTTCTACGCCGGAGCAAAGATTTCCAACATACACAGCAATTAAGCCACACAGTGATATTCAAGCTAATTACAGCTAACAAGTAGAAGCATATGCTGCTCACCAGTCAGAACAAGAATCACAGAAATCCAAGGACATTTCTTGAGGGCAGTCTTGGCAGTGCCACCGAACGCCCTGGATAGGTTCAATTCCGCAGTTATCACACTGTGAAGCAGATGGACAAGCATTGAAAAACCAGCAACTGCCATCACTAAGGTTAGTAACAGCACACACCAACACACCGTATAGAAAGAAAGGCAGGTACACAGGTCTATTGCTACCAGCCCACACGGCTGAATGCTCAGCACAGACCACAATGTGATAGTTTATGGATAAAGACCATGGATAAAGAAGTCCTCATACTGCAGAGAGGCCCTCCCAGAGCCCTCAGGATTGATTAATCTTTTTCTCGCTTTCCGTCCCACTCCCCAAATGCTCCATGTGGACGTTATCCTCCTGCTCACCAAAAGCAGACCTAATCCTGCCTGCGGTCACTGCTTACCCTCACATGGCTGTAAGAACTGCTGCGACACAATACATGAACGTGATGTTTCTGTCTATAGCTTAACCCCAACCATGAGAAATGTCTTCGTATAGATTCACTTTCCACGACAGAAGAAAGCAGTGAGACTAGACCAGTAGAGGCCGCTGGGAGGCTGTTGATGGGCTGCAGATCAGGGCACGACAGGTCAGACTGATTCACTTTCAAACTCACATTATAGGTGGGCTGGAACGAAACGCCAGGCGGCTGGGAAGGAAGTGGGACACCATACCCAGGGAAGGGAACACAAGGCTAAAACTAAAGCTGAGCAAAAAACCAAAAACTAATCCCCTGAGAAGAATCAGGGACAACACAACAGCAGCAAAGTTCAAGAAGAATGCAGCATGAAGAGGAGGAAACAAAGTGCAAACGAATCATCAAGGCCAGATAAAAAATTCACAATGGTAGAAGAAGGGCAAGAATATTTGAGAAAAAAAAGGAAAACTGGAAAATACAATGTGGAGGCAAGGAGAACATTTCAAAAATCTAAACTTTGAAGAGTGCTGCAGAGGCAGGATTGAAAACGAGAAAGAAATGTGGGAAACAAGCCCGTGCTCCCATAGCTCATCCTCCTTCATAATCTGAAGTTCTCTCACGGCGTCTGTGAAACCCACTCACAGAGCAGCTCATCCCTGACCACAACTAATCCACCCAGGGTTACAAACACTTTACACCTTACAGGTTCGTTACGGCTCTATCCCTTCCTTCCACAGGGGGCTTTCAGAGATTGAGGGCCGATAACGAGGACAGACTAAGCATTCTCAGAGACGTTCTCTGAAAACATCAAGTTCAGTATAATGCTAAATACTTTAAAAAAATAAAAAATAAAAATTGGTTCCAGTTATCTCAATTTGAGAACCAAGATAGTAGAAGCCCTTAACCTTAATTTCTGAGCTCCAGCTTCCCTCTCTTCCCTGTGAAACAAAAATAATACCATGTTTTTCGTTTCCTAAAAAAAAAAGTATTTGCAAAGTGCTGTGATATTATAGCAATGAAAGCCACAAAAAGCCCATGAGGGATTCAATAATTCAATATTCAAAGCAGAGTATGAATAATGCATAGTAAATGAGGCTGAAGGCCATGCAGAACCCAAAAGTGTTCTGAATGATTGCTTATTAGGCGGGCTCCGTCCAGCCCGTGCACCGAGCGAGGCAGCACTCCTGAGGGAAAATAGTATGTCATTATGTAATTTCATAGCTTACTATTATGCATAATAAAATCACATTCAGATTGCCAAGAAACTTTCAAACTTGAAATGCTTGACGCTGCATTATGCCAATTTCCTTTTCAGAGTAATTTTATGTAGAAAAAGCAGCTAGTTCATTACCTTGAAGTCTGGTCTGCCTGATCCAAGTTTTGAATTTTGGGGACGAAAATGCTAACTTAAAAACAAAACCAAACTCAAAAAACCCCAAACCAAACACACCATGCTAACTTTAAAAAAAAAAGAATAAAAAGCGCCTTGGTGGTCTAACACCATGATTAAGTCTGTCAATGTCAACTAATGAAGCTGTCTTAGTTTTCCAGTCATTTTGAACGGAACTTTAAATTGAGTATCTTTGCATTCTTATATAAATGGGTATTAGTAAATAAACCTAGCTGCGTATCGCTAAGCAAGGTGAAGAAACTGTTCCAACATAGCAACCAGTTACACAGAAAATCCCTTGCAAACCAGAAAATGTAATTTAAAGAATGCCCTTCCTTTCATGTCGCCTATTAATGGTTGATACTGGGACAACACATCAGTTTAACCCAATGTTTATTATCTTAATTTCATATAACTATTGGTTCATGTACTTGCTTCAACTTTTGCAAGTTACTACTTGATAGGATTAGGAAGTTGCTAACAAAGCAAAAAAAGATATTAATTTATTTCTGTTCTCATTAAAAATCTCTGTCCCTTCTTCGGCCTCTTTGGTGCAGGCAAAATGGCTCCAAATTCATAATCAGAGAATCATCATCAATGAATCATGGTCAAAACACAGTGTAGTGCCAAATGGAATTCTACAATGATTTAACCTGGCTCTAGAGCTGTATTTTCAAAATACGAATGAGGAAAAGGCAGTGTGCTTATTAATTTTCATACAATATCAGTATTCAGTGAAACCTGAGCTATCAGAAAGAGTGACTTCCTTACAATGTTTTTATTAAAGAAAATGAGAGAAAGCAGACACAGTGAACAAGAACCAAGAAACCAAACTTGCTATATTAAACAAAGCCTTTTTAGGAAACTCAAACCATTTTATCTTTGAAAACTTCTACAATGCACTGAGTAACAGCGGAACATCTCTTCAGCTCACCTTGAATCCCACGTGCTGCACAAATCCACTTTCTGCATGCATCTGCTGGAGTTTCTGTTTCTTCAATTTTTTAAACTCTAACAGTTCTTTGTATTCAGGTAACTCCCGATACGTTATTGGAATACTCTCTTCATCCTGTTCGTGGTTAAAAATAAATGACAAACATTCTTTAATTTAGGATATAACAACTAGTAAGACATATATTCCATAAATCGCTATGTATGATCAATTACCTTTGAGAAAATGCTGCCAATATATTCTATCTAAGAAACATACTGCGAGATTATTTTTAAAAACATAGCACAAAACAGTGCATACAGCTAACTTGCATTTTATTTTGTATTATTTACACTTTATTATGTGCATTAAAACAAAAAACCACCATCCTACAAACAAGTTTATTCTGTTGAAGAGCTTAGCTCTAGTACATAGGAGAGAGCAGGGCCTAACTTTCATTCCTAGTTTTCTTCCCACCTTAGATGCCAAACTGCAATTGGCATATAATCCACTTTGTCCACTGTGGGCAAAATGGCAGCTGCAGTAGAAGACCAAGCTTTTGTTTAAGACAAAGCTAGTTTGTTTTAGTTTTAAATACGTGGCAACTAATATTATAATTGAGAACTGAAATTTCAGGTCAGTTTTATCAAGTTAATTCATCATACTCTTTACTATTCCATGGAATGGCACAGAATAATAGTGTTCTAAGGATAGTTACAATCACTGTTCTGAAGTACTTTCAAAGCTGTGAAAATATTAAACACAAACAACACCCAAAAATTTAAGAATTTTTGCACAACTCAGATTTTTAAAAGACCCATAAATCAAGACAATACCAAGCTTCCATTATATGTATTTTTTATTCGAAGACAGTCAATCTTAACAGTATTAACTTCTCACCTTTACGAGAAGCATCATTCCATGACTAGTTGAAGTCTAGGAGTTACCAACTCCTTTATCCCTTTACTTCATGCTGTCTCTCAGCAGCTCAAGAAAACAGATTGCTATTTTTCCTGAATTATGAGAAAGATTGTCTCCCTACAGACAACTGCATACAACTTTGCCAGAGATTTGTAACAAACGGTGCTCTCTTTTTAAAGAAACACACCATTTCTGTGTTTTCATTCATCCAATTTTCTTGAACAAAGGTTGAAGACCTCTATGTTATGAGAAGACAGAAGCTCTCATTCTGATTCAGATGCCCGTTTCAAGATGGGTATTTAATTGTAGCAGCTGTACTTGGTAGATGTCAGCTGTTTCCAAAGATGACAAGTCTTTATTGATGTAGAGCATTTTTCAGAACCTATGCTCATAGGAACATTCAGCTACGGAAAACAGCTACAAGATAGTAATGAAAATTCTCCTAATGTAGCCTACACACATAATTTCAATTCTTTTTATGAATCCATGGAGGTTAAAGAACCTGTATTATTTAGCAAGTTTATTAAAGGAAGTGAGGGAAAGAGGCTTGCTCTTTAGTGTTAAATTTCTAAAGGCCTTATCAATTATTTAATTGTAATTATGAACCTATATAAAGGACTATACTGCAAATGTTCACAAAAAATCAAGGTTAAATGACATGATTAAATTGTGTGGTGATATGCTACATTCTCTTAATATAAAACAGGGATTCACCTTCCATGCACATCTCAAAAGTTATTCTGAGAAAAACTGCCTGGCACATAATAAGTGCATATTGAATAAACTACACTGTAATAGCTCCCTGTGCAGACACTTCATTCTGAAACAGTAAGTAGTTGTATTCTAGAATAATTAGACTGCTCACAAAATGAAGTAATCATAACTCAAAAGTAAACCCACTTTGTTGGGATCCCGAGAGTCTTCACTTGAGAATAACTCATTTATAACTGAAACAATTTTTCAGTCAAACTGACTAGTAATATCCAGGCAAAATCTTTTGTCTTTACAGGGGAACAGCACGTGGTACTTCCACTGTAAACAACTCAAAGAAAACCTTTCCTATAATTTTCTTGCTACACTGAATCTCTTCTCCACCATGCTGATGCGTAGTATTTTTCTCCTAGATGGTGACTGTCACTAAGAGACCTGACTTTTAACATTATAACAGAATCCTGTATGTTCATTTTGAATATAGTTCATGATCTCCTTTTTCTTCTAAATTGCTTCTACTTTACACTGATAATGGGGATCTTTTTGGCAACTGAGTTCATCCATGTCTTTCCACATTACTGCAAGCCAGAAACATCCATCTAGAAATGCTGCACTAGTGAAGAAAGAAAACATTAAGCCGAACTTTAAAAAAAAAAAAAAAAAAACCACAAGTCCACTGTCATCACTGCAAAAAATTAAACCAGCAACTTCTACCAAAATTAAAATAAATCCCAGTTAATTTATTGTGCCTATATTTATTAGAGTTAGGACACCATAGCAAACCCAAATTTTGTCAGGAAAATACTCAGAACAGTTAGAAAATATGTATACAGAATGTATACAGAACATACAATACAGAATGAAAGAATGTTTGCTCAAAAACAGTTACATTGAGATAAATAAGAGTAATCTGCATCTCTTGTAATCTGCATTTTTCTTTCCAGGCCTTTTAAGGTTCTTACCAGAATATGCAAAATTATCAGGAGTGTCTGTAGATGAATCAAAAGACCATCAGAGAGAGAATACAGAACATGAGTGAAGATGGGATTTAAGACTGGGTAACAGATGAGCATATTTAATAATTTAAGGAAGATTATGCAGTGCATGTAAAAAAGTCAATAAAGAAGATGAATGGACTTAGACTGGGTGGCCTTAATACTTGTGTTATGCAACAAGCTACACAGAAGATGTCACTAGCCTCACAACAAAAAAAAAAAAACAACCGAAAAAAAAATCTAACAAGTTAAGTTCCTCACTCTAAGCGCAGTAAAGCCACAGTGATTCACACCAGCTGTGAATCGTGCCCAGCATCCTGGCTGTAGGATATAGTCCCTCTATATGGAAGTGGGAAAGGCATACGTTTAAATTCTTGTAGTTTTATCGCGTATGATAAATTAGGAAAGTGGAACGCTACATGATGTAACAATACCTTGGGTTAGGTTGTCTACTAGAATTTGCCTCTAAAAACACATACATTTGCTGGTTGATGACTCAGTCTTGTTAGTTCACGCTCTGAAGTGGATTTTTTAAAAAAACATAACTAATTCAGCCACTGAAGGAAGACAAAAAGCAATGATGCCAATAGCATTCAAATTTTACCAGGACTCTATGTAACTCTTCTAATACAACGCATCTTTAACCAGAGTCATAACTATATAGTTTATATGATTTTCAAACTGATCTCATGTCAGATTGCTTTCTGAAAACATGCAACTAAAACTTTTTAGACCTGTTTTAGGATTAAACTGTTTATTACTTCTTTTACATACTTCCTTTCTGAATTGGTTTAAATTTTCTGCAATTATGGGCCTTTATATTAATTATGTATTTATAGTTCAAAATGGCTCATGAATCTTACCACAATTTTATACTTACTTGATGATATTTATTTTATAGCAAAGATGCTTAATTCTCCTATTATTCATTAAACAAGGTTAAAATGACAGTAAGCAAGACATTCTCTGAGTGATTTAAATGACATACCGATACTTCCTCTTCTACTGCAGTATCCATATGGCTGTGAAAACTGGATCTGTCATCATCTTCATCCATATAAACCGGAGGTTCATGAGATGTCATGAAAGTTGAAGGTTTGAAAAGATGTTTATTTAAAGGATGCTGCCGTCTACTTGATGACTACAGTGAAAAAATGATATATTTTTAAAAACATTCTTTGGTTATCATTTAAGTAATCCTCACCGATAAAACCTTGCCTGAAATTTGCTCTTTTGCACTGAACGGTCTATCATCTTTCCAATTATTTTTAGCCAGACTTCTCTATCAGAGCCTCATACAGCTGGAGTTTTTCTCCCCCATGAGAAGTGAAATCGGACGAATAGTGCAACAATTCTTTGGTAAGAACCCAGTAAGAAAGAGCCCTTACCATAAAAACCCTCCATCTACATAAATGAGACGAACAATAGAAAAAATAGAAAAGAAAGCTGTTACAGTTTTGAAGACTGAGAACCAAAGTGCAAAGATATTAAAAGACTTCCAAGAGTCATGAATGGCATGAATGCAAGACTAAACAAAGAAGTCTTTTTACAGAGAGATCCAAGAGACCAGTCCATGCTTGACACTCATCATCAACTTCTTGTATTAATTTGTGCCTTAGATAATCTAAGTATAGGCTAATTGTTCAGATTTCTTTCCTAGTCCAGGAAGAGAGGAGGGAATTCATTTCACCATAAAAGAGGTTTCTAAGAGTTAGAAAGAATTGCTCTCTGAAGGTTCTTTTTCATTGCCACTGACTGGAAAAGGAAGCTAAAAAATGTTAGATGAGATAAATTACTCCATTAGCGTATATCTAAAACCTTTCAACCTTAATGCTGTCTGAAGGTGTAGAATGCATGGCAGTTTTAAAATAGATTACTTAAAGGCACTCAGCCCCTATTAGTTATTCCCCGTGGAAGAATATTAAATAACAAAAAAGGAAGAATTTAGGGTGAATGAAACTGACTCAACTTTTTACTTAGCTACTTTCCAGACCAGAATTTTGACATCTTAAATGTCAAATCTTACACTCCTCAATTTAAAGAAAGGAGAGCAAATCAAAATCTAGAAGTATGAAAAGTTTTTTTTTTTAATAATCATGAGAGGATTGTGTTACACTGTGTCTAACTTCTGTCATACAGATAAAGCATAAGGAATTTTTACAATAGTTAATACTTTCTCTTTTTAAGCAAGACTTTTTATCCCAAAGGTTCCTAACTCAGCTATGTTCGTTAACGCTGTAATACAACCATTTATTTCTAAAGACAGTTTCAACCTCTAAAGAGGGATCTAGCATTATTTTACAGTTGTGCACAGTTAAAAAATAAAAGGCAAAAATCACAGAAGTTATCTTAGATGGAACATAGCTATGCAGGCAGGAGTATAGCAAGGAATTGAGACTAGCCCCATTCACTTTTAAGGGAAGAGATGAAGTCTGTAGTAACGATTGGAAGCTGGCACCTCAGATCTGCAGAACTGCAGTGCACAGAATAAAAATGAACATTTTGTTCTAAGATTAATGTACTATCCATTGTGTTGTATTTTTCCACCTTCTGCCTTATGATCACTGACTTCCTGTGTTTTGCTGCATTTCTGGTTTTCTTTAAGATTCCACCCCCGCTCAAAATACTCTCATTTATAAAGTATTTCAGCTTGAGCTGACACAGTGATTTTAATTTTTTGTTAATAGAAAACAGATCTACATTCAATACTAGACCTGGAAGTCAAGAAACGAAAACTGTGTCTATGCTTAAGTAGCAGCACTGTTAAGCATACAGTTACGACCTAGGAATTTAACTGAGTATTTGAATTCTCTTTTTAAGATTATTCTACTTCTGGTGAAGAATGAACTATTTTAGTAATTTATTTTAGCAGATAGTTAAAAAAATCATTTTTCCTGTGGGAAATGTATCTTCTGGATTAAGCTTAAGAGCAGGTGCACTAATAGTATTATATAAGAATTAAATAGAAAATGATAAGCCATAATTGAAGAACTAAATACTAGAGTCCTAAATCTCTGATTCAGTTTTATTTTCACCAGTACCAGATGATGCTTATACAGGAAAATAAACTGATGCATCCTGTTTAATTTCCTGTATCACTTATCAGAAGAGACATTATGCCATATGAGGAGACATACACACTAACGTCAACAAGATGTTCAAGAACTGAATAAGCATCTCACCTCCCCAGTAACCACTTAAATAAAGCATCCTAGGCAATCCCCATGGAGAAATGCAAGTATCTTTGTGCGAAGCATCCTTTTTGACACAATTATTTACATTAAATATATCTATGTTTTTTATTCTCCCATAGATATGTGCTTTAAGTATCAGCATCCAATTTTTATGCTTCTATTATTGGCAATAAAGCAGATACCACAGTTTACAGCGTAAGTGCATACTCAATATCAAAATAAGGACAGGCTTCCAATACCCTGAGCATTTACTTTCTGCCACATGATGTTATCTTCAGTGGAGACTTGGGAATAACTACAGCCTGGTACAGTGCTGTCAATCTCTGCTCTAAGCAGACAGCTATATTAGCAGACTGAGAGCTCAATTCCCCCACATACGCTATTTGTTTGATCTTTTCATCTGCTGTATTTCTTACGTGGGATACAAATATAAAACGGAAACGCTACCTTAATACCAACCCAGGGCACAATGACCTTACTCTTACGACTTGGTAATAAGGATATGAATCATACTGTGAAAACAGACGTAAGTATTAGATTTGTTCTACATTTAAGTTTAAGAAAAACCTGTAGGATGGTAGCATTACCATTGTAGTACTAGAACGTTCAAAATTTTATAAAAAAATGTTTCACTCTTCATTATGCTCTGTTTGTGTGCACATCAGAGGCGATAACTTTATGGATCGCTGTTCAAACTAGTGAAAAATATGGTTAAAAGGTCACACATCTGCTGATTAAATGTTGCTATTATTTATCAAATCCAGCGATCTGCTGCCTGGCATTACTCACATTCTGTAATAACAGTCTTTCCACATAAAACTAAGAGGAAAGAAGAAAAGACATGACTACAGTAATTTAAAATGGTAAGGTTGCATAAACAACTCAAAGGATTATAATTTTCAAAACTAAATTTTCAACCCCTTTTGTAATTAGCCCTGAAGTATGGTAAACTATACATGTTAGTAAGAAAGCACTAATCAAGACTTAAATCCATCGAAAGTATTAATGATTTAGACTCAACTTGCACATAAATGCAAAGAGAAACACAGAATTTCTGCTGTAATACTGTCTCACCTTTTTGGAGTATAAATATAAGTTTGGAGTTCTTCCTGGAACTGGAATACCAGCTTTAGTCAGTTTAATAAAATATTTTTGCACTCTACTGGCAACCTAGAAAAAACACCATAGTTAGTATACAGAAAGTACTTCCACAATTTATTTATGAAATAAGCAAGCATGGAAATCAGATGAAGCTGTGGATGCCCT
>KZ505817.1:85642-131931 GCA_002844005.1 Limosa lapponica baueri
AAAAAAAAAAGGTCAAGGAAAGGGATCACTACTCCAAGTGTTTACTTGTTACCTGCTTTGCTGTTCTATTTCCCAGTTCATCAGCTATCTTCTGCCACCGTCGGGACTCTACTTCCTCTGGCGGATACTTCAAAAGCAATTGCTCAAGTTTTTTCTAAATCAACACGGAAAAAAAAATAAATACATCTTTCCTAGTAGAGGTATCAGTTGTCAAAAGATGAGTGTTTACATACATGTGACTCTGAACTTCTAAGTGCTTTAAACACTACTACAAAAATTGCTTTTATTCTCAGGTATGTTACCACAGCTACAAAATGGAATTTTCCAATTACCTGTTCCTCTACAGTCCACAGCTGGTTAAAAGTTTCAGGTTTGGTCTCATCGCAAAGTCGTCCTCTTATCATCTGCTCAAATACAGTGTATAAAATGGAAGACACATTTAGAAAAATTACAGTTAGGATAACTTGATTTTAACCCTTTTCCTACCTAAGTGAAACCAAACCCAAACCAAATAAACGCACGAAAATTTGGAATAAAATTTGACTAAACTAAAAATAAGTTCTCTGATTTGAATAGACAAATGAAATGTCATCACCGTTAACATTTGAAATTAACAGTTAAGACAACCCACATACCCATATTGAAAAAGAAAAAAACTCAAAAGTAAATTTTGTAAAATTTTATCTTTCCTTTTATAACAACTACCTGTGGACGACTGTTTGTAGAACCTTCTGGACCATCACTTAAAGGCAAGACAGAGTATGAAATAGACTCTCCATCCTTCTTGGGATCCAAAGGACTTTTTGGTCTTGCGGGTATACCTACTGTAAGCAACACAAAAAGGCATTATTAAACCTCCACACTGGTCATTTCTCTCTTGTAACATACGCTCACTTTCCTTTTACCTTTGTCAAAAATTAGCTTCACTCTCCTACTGTTACGTTTTCGGTTTTTGAATTCTCTCTCAAAGTTTCCAAGGCTAGTGGTGTATTGGTCCCAGGCAATCTCAGGGAGCTGAACAACTCTCTGAGGATATGGAAGACCCATATCAACCTGAAAAAAAGAGTGAAAAGTGAAAATCAATATTTAACACAATTGCTGCATATCCAAACAAAACACTATGAATCCTGAAAACTTATGAAAACCTGATACTGCTTTTTAGCTCACAGCAGAATTCAAAATCAGAATTTAAGTGCCATGCAACACACAGTCTTTTTAAGGAGAAGGTATCTTTCAAGAATAATACACAACAGTGCATGAAATATGCAGCGGCACGGTCAATGATGGCTTATTGAGCATAAAACTTTAAAGCCTGTATTTCACAGTTGAAATCAGACATTTCTGACTTCAATATCCTTTTACTGTCTAGCTGTCATTTATTTTGTTTAAACATACTGTTTGCCCAGGATCTGTACCCTTCTTAACACAGAGAACTATAGGACACGAAGTTTTCTCATCTGATAAACCTAAACTCCTCCCATCAAAGAAATCAATGTATATTTTACACTGATTTTGCTGTCTTCTGCCTTTATTTAAAGAGCAACCTTAAGACTATCAATTCCTTTGTTTTGGAAACAAAAATACACCACATACTTTCAACCAGCATAAGTATTTCCCTGTACAATGATTATCAAATACAACACATTTACATCATGCATGCTATTAACTCATCTCAAAATGTAATGGAAAGACAACTACTGAAACCTTCCGGCTTGTATCAGACCTGTCTTTAAACCTAGGTCTCTACAAACCTAGGAAAAGAGCACCATAAAACACCCACTTCATTCTTCACTGAAATACAACATGATGCTACCAGCCTAGAAGGTCAAGCGTGTTTGCCACTGGTAGACATGGCAGCAAGAAAGTATTTAAGCTTTAAACATTTTTTCAGTATCCTTGTTACTACAAATTTTTTTCAAGCTTGAGAAGAAAATGTTTCCTTATCAAAATTAACTCTCCTCCACCAGAAAATATTCTATGATGTTATCCAGAACTCAGGTATGTTTTCTAGTTTGGTTTCAGGCTATGAACTACATTTCCTGCTTTTTAAAAAGTACCCACCCAAATTCACTCATACCACAACATTTGATTACTCTAATGAGAAAAGTTATGAATTCTTGATGTAATGCCTTACTATGAAGTACTTCCAGTCACCTGTAGATTTCAGGTTGTCTTAAAATACCTACATTACAATTAGAAATTTAAAGATTGCATTTCTACATACTAAAAAAAGGAGACAGCAAATCTAATAAAAATCACTGAAGACCTACATCTTACAGATTTAATAAGCAAAGGGCCATTTTTGCTCAGCAGAGAAAGGATTTTAAACTCATAATGTTTACACAAGTATATACAGATTTCTCCGATTTCTATAGATGATGCATTACTAGTTATTAAAAAAAAAATATCCGAGTAAGACTTAAGAAAAGCCCATTGAAATACCTTCTTCTGGAGTCTTTCCACAAATCCAATAGGATCTTTCAGTGCTTCTCTCTGGTGTCTGCCTAAACTTTCAAGGTCTTGAACTGCTTGAGTACGTTGAGCCTCGAGTACAGCAATCGTCTGTAACAGTCTCTGATAACTACAGAGACAAAGGAAAACATCTCACTAAATTTGTCTTTAAAAGTGGCACCCCCCCAATCTAAATACTAGCCATGGTTATCTACTAGTACCTACCAGATTTCATGGCTTATCTGAAACAGTTCACAGACATTTTTACTGAATTATATAAAAAATTATATCAAATCTATTCTAAGCAGTAGATGAATTTATATAAACCCATTAAAAATATATTTAAAACCCCCAGTGATTTCCTTTAAAAGTAAATTCTATACTACCTAAAACAATATGGTATCAGGGACAAGCTATTCATATTCTCAATAGCTATAACCAACAAGCTTTGCTTACAAAGTCAAAACCACACAAACGACATGACCTAATTTCTCTTCTACTTCAAAATCAGCTTCCTTCTACCCCAATACAGATGACTCTAGCACAGAATTTTAACATTTTGCTCACTCACCCACAGGGTGGGCAGGAATGACTTAGGAACTGCATCTAAACATCTCATATAAGCCCCACCTTCGAGCAGAATATGAGAATCACTTATGAAACATAACAATAAACCAAGGAGTAGGTAATTTGCAAAATAAATACATATAAAAGATATTCCTCTAAGAATAGAGAACTTGAATGAAAATGTCAGCAATTCCCTCAAACCTGCTGTCCTGATGCGCATGCAATTTTGATTTTCTATTTAATAGATACAGAGAGTCACTGAGGTGACTATCGTACCTGTACCAAATAACATATACTTCCCAAACTGTTTTCTATAAAGCTAACTCAGTCAGGAATTCATACCATATTGCAACAGAGCCTTTAAAAAAATAGGTAATCACATTTAATACCTTTTATTAGCTTTACAGTTACAGTTGTCCACTTCAGTTTCTGAATCATGTAGTTACTCATGGCCCCTGTTGTTGCAAATTATTATTTATCAACTTAACTTTTTTCATGAAAATGTTTTCTAACATTTAATACTACAACTGTATTTTTGTTCAGCACAAAATGTACCCTACTGTATATAAAAATCAGGTAAGATCTATTCATTACTACACTATTTCAGTAAACTTTCTATTCCCTTATTGCTAAAACAAAGAGAAGCCTGACACGATGAATTCCCCATGTGTTATAGAAAAGATCCAGAGGTTACTGAGCTAATGCAAATTTTTCAATTGACTGCACTGGTAAGCGGGTAAGGCTTTAAGTGAAGGAAGTAAACAGCCTCAAGGCAAAATCAGGCTTTGCACTGTCAAATATTTAAGTTTCTACCTAGAAGTTTAACTGCTCCCTCCCCATGAAAAGGGATAATTTTCTTTCCACTCAAATGTAATATTTGAAAAGATAAAATACAGCCATACATTCTGAAGTGTGAAATAAAAATATTGAGCTTGTTTAAAACCAGTAGGATACAATTCTGTTATTAATTTATTATTATTTAAATCTGTCTGCAAGTTTATAGGCAACTTAGACCTAAAATGCTTGTTAAATAGGCCATTAATATCGAAACAGTAGTGGAATATTTTCACTATTGGAAAAGTGCTCCAGTTTCTTCTAACAAAGAAACTTTGCATAAAGCAAGATAAGTAATTGGGCTATTCCTGAACAGGCAAAAAACTAACTTCAGAAATAACTTACAAAAGTAGTGAAGGCACATCAAAATTGGCCTGAGACAAAACCACAGTTCAGACTGTTACAGGCTTACAGGAATCATCATATGTAGAATTAGGATCTTTACTAAGTTTTTACAAGTAGGATCCGATGATGGCCTAACTGCGCTGGGCAACCTCTGTCCGTGCTGGGGGGGACAGAGAGCAGGGCTACCCAGCAGCCTGCCCTGGGGGCTCCAGAGACACGGAACACAGACAGCTGCTGACCTCTTTGGTGCAGATGCAGCTGTAACAACACAGAGAGTTTCATGATATCTGGGGAGACGATTTAACCTGAAGAAAACAGAGGGCATTTTTCTATCAGCAGGTGATGAAACTTCTATCCAAGACTCTGGAGTTAACTCTAGTCACGGTAACAGAGGCTCAGTAATGTGCACAAAAATTTGCATCTAAGATGATGTTAAATAAATACCTGCCTTTCTTTTCTCGAGCCATTTTACCTCATTTATTCAAATTGTATTTAAATGACTGCTTTTCCAAATGAAAGAAAATAATAATTTCATTTAAAACATTTACATACACGGTAGGGAAAAAAGCAACCAAATGTTGGTGATTTAGATGAAGAGCTAATTTAACGGTGATTCACATGTGCAAAGTGGGGGAAGAAATCATCTTAATGAGGTGGCCTTAAATAATTAAGTCTGAATGGAAAGATAAGAAATTACATTTGGGGAGAAATAATAAACAAAACAAGAACTCCAATTATTTCCCCCATTAAAACATTCACGTGACCTCACTGAAGCAATCACAGACTTGAAGATAAATGGTTCAGAAGCAATACTTCTGGTCTTCATGGAAATACTTAAAATATTACAAGAACATCGGGATCATTCAACCATGTCATGTGATGTTGATCTGTACAGCACTATTATCATTAAATAGTTCAAAAGAGAAAACGGGTTTTTTTGAGGAAACTGTTAAGACAAAAAGATTTCCTGGCACTTTTTTGCATCTCCGCTGAAGAAATGTATCAAGTTGGAGCTATTTACTTTAACTTCCATATTCAGTTTTTATGTATGAAGATATTCTGAAACCCAGGAATAAGAGTGCAATTTTATCAAATGAATACCAGAAGTACTGAAATGCACAAAAATGTGCATTTTCGGGTCTTACACTGCCAAGAAAAAAATGAAAATACTAATCCTGAAATACATAGCTGGCATATTCCACATTCAGGTACTTCAGATTTGTTGCAGTACTGCACTCCAAACCACTGCATGTCCTTTTAAATTCCAACATGACTTTTTAACCGGCTGTATTATATTGTCTCCATACATTAGGTTTTGAACCACTGCTGTTTTCACAGGTTTGTACAGGCTTTTAGTTCTCTGGCCCCACCTGACCGTAATAAAGCCAAGTATCTCTCTGAAAAAGCAGTAAGTTAAATAACAACGCACACGTTGAGCACTTTCTTGAAGTCTCTGTTCTGGCTTCTTAGTTTCAAACAGTAACATAATACTTCTGCCACATTAAGCAAAAGACACTGCACGCAAAATTTCCAAGCTAAAATTTTTACTATCCCATCTTCCAAGGTTCTTTGTAAATAAGCACAGCAATTACGATTCAAACTACCTCCTGCAGTTGCACTAACATTCTCCACAGCTGAAAAAGCCTGATGAAGGCAAGAAGTAACTGGAACCTTGCTCACTGGTCTGCTGCAAAGCTGGCTCCATCCTTCAATGAGGCAATCAAAGAGCAACCATCTCCAAACTATTTAGTTACAGTTACATAATTTTCTCTGAAAGATTTGTGAGGAATTACCACGGAAAATTATCTCACATCTTCTGCCAAAACAAAACAAACACCTAAAAATGCGTAATTTGAATAAATGCACAGTCGGTCATATCCCTATACTGACTGAAAGTTTCTCAGTTCTAATTACTAAATTGTTAGCACATACAAAACCTGAAGCAGTTTTCTTTGTAGGAAAACTTTGATTCCACAGAATGTAATTCCGTGTTTCCAAAATCCTAGTATTGAAACACTCTTGTAATTTCTTAAAGCATGTTAAATGCCAGGAATCTTTCAGATGAACACCTAAATAACTCGGTATAGTATAAAAACTGATGCTGAAAAACCTTCATTAAAATGGGGTTTTGAGGGATCAATATTTAAGAAAGGAAAGCCACTTCTTAAAGATTGATACTGATCAGTAGGGATTCCAGCTGATTCAGTTGTTCTGCTGCGGTGACAACTACTTCACTCTTTTGGATTGCTCTATAAAATAATTATCACATAGCAGAGCTGTATTTCTGGAAGTTCTGCCATAAGCAATTAGTGATCACACTATTCATTTCCATGAACCTTGTTCTAATAGTGATTAGGGACACAGCAGCCTCCTCTCTTGTCTGTGTTGTCTTGTCTTGTCTGTGTTCTCTTGAAAAAAGCATAGCTAGTACCTTAATGAGACACATTTCCATTTTGATCTAGTTTTCTGAGATCTACTTACAAGATGCCTTTTCCCCCCCCATTCTTTCCACCCTGTGATAACACTATTTACAGAGTTACATCACAGATTTTATTTTCTTTACATCAGGAACTAACAACGAGCTTTGGAAAGCACTATACATATTTGGAGTGTATGTGCCTTAAGAATAGCACATTTTTTAAGTTTACTCTTATTTTTTGACTTAACATTAGCCTGTACAAGAGGCCATGTCATTCAGCATTTTTAAATAAATTCATTTCAGTATTACAACAGGAGTCATTCAGTCACAGAGGCCAGTCCCTCCGTGGTTTCTCAAGCTTTCTTCTCTAAAAACAAGGCCCCTACAAAGTCTTAATGCTCAAACATTTAAGAACACACAAGGAAATTTTCTGCCATCAGTCTTATCCATAAAAAAAATAAAAAATTTCACCTTCAGTATTTTTATCCAAAGTAAACTTACATACAAACTTGAAATTCATAAGATGTATTTCAAAACACTATTCTGCACTATTTGTTGGACTTCCTTTATCTAATATTCCAACTTAATTATAATGCATTTTCTCACCTCTAAAGCTAAAGACTGAAACAGCTGTATTACTTCTACTCTCCCCTCAAATGAAAATAAATGGGAGGCCACTGTCCGAAGTTTAGCCCTTATTTCACCTTTTTCAACCTTACATTATCACCTCTGAAGTAATGATATAATTAACACTCTCATATTTACTTACATATATAAACTCATGCAACTTTGAAAGCCTCCAAGTCTCACATAGTATTCAAACAATCTTACAGACACATAGCTAAATGTTTATTGCTTGCCTTTAGCACAAACCCTATACAGACTTAAACCACTTGCATTGTTATCACAATGATAATTTTCCCTTCTTTAAATATTTATCATATTGTTAGATCACGAATGCAGTATTTTTTTAAAGTTGACAATATATAAAACTGTTTTATAAAGCTAGCAGGTGATAAAGGTGACATTAACAATGGAAAACCGTAGCAAGAAATTATTTGCAATTTAGATAATAAAATCAGCATACAGAGTGCCCTGTAACTAATTGTCTGGATGCTCATAGAAATTACTTGAAAGAGAAAAGTGACCTTGTCAACTATACTGGCCTTACAATCGTCACTTAGTACCTTGCAAAGGCGTGTACTTTGATACCTAATTAAAAAGAAGTGACTTATCCTCTCTTGACTGACAAAATGCTGTGCAGCTTGTGGTCACCACTTTCCACTCCCAAAACTAACCGTGCTTCTACAGTTGTGTGAATATGTATCACAGTATGATAAAAAGTACAGTAACATCAATTTGGGGGATTAGAAGGTAAAGATGTGTGTGCTACAATTTAAATTTTATATTAGAAATATTATGTCTTCTGCAGGTAGGATTTTTTTTAAATGAAGGGGTATACACTTTTCATAACAAAGCATGGCTCAAATAGATATGTAGAAAAAATATCTACCTTAAAGCAAACTTGTTTTTTCTATTTCCAAGAGCTGACACAAAATCAGTACGTAAGAGTCATCAGGAGGATTTTAGCAAGTCTTTGTTTTATTGCCACCTACTGGCACACTAGCTAAGTACAGATTAAAACCTGCTCTACACCTAGTCATCTGGATAGTTTTTTTCATCACTCCGGATTTTGGTCTACGGACAGTGATCCAGAAAAAAATCCCTTATTAGATGTTAAGGTAAGAAATTACTGGATACTGAACATGTTATATTGTAAAACTGCAAATTACTGTAGGAAGGGAAACCCCAGGCAGTAAGAGATTGGCTTCCTGGAGAATTCTTTACGTCAGATCAAACAGAATCTTCTCATTTCAAAGAAGTGAGTGTTTTGTTTTGTTTTGGGTTTGTTTGTTTCTTTGTTTCAGTTCAGGGATATCAGATAATGCTCCCAGCTTTTAAGCTTGGCCTGAAATCTTTGCCAGTGTCACGATACAGTCATTTTGACACTGCAGAGTTTCTCGCAAATTACTCTGATGTGCATCTGAGATTCAAAAAGATGTGTTACTGCACTAGCGAAGAGTGCTGGGATTCCACGCTAGACTTGAACACACACAACAGCCAGGAGGAAGCAGAAGAGACTGATGAAGAGTGACCCTTCTTTGATGTCCCTCAGAAAAGAGAAAAGAGTTTAAGCGCATAATCAATAAGGGCATATATCACCTCTGCCAGGACTTAGAAAAGCACCTTTACCTGAAGAAGGCAGCATCTGGTAGGTTTTTCCTTACCTAATGCTTAAATGCTATGACCAAAGTAATCTACTTCTATAGCCAATTCTGCAACTCATTATGAAATTGTTTTCCACTCCAGCTTAACCTCTTTACATATATTGCAATTTACTGTGCTTTATCCATATTTAATATTCATACTTCAGACTTTTTTTAAAAGACTTCTGAGATAAGTAAATAACTAAACTGTATCTCCATTTTATACATGAAACAACTGAAGTATACATTAAGTGTCTTCTCCAAGTTTACTACACCAGTAGCAGAACAAAACCTGCCATTTCTGAATGCCAGCCTCAGGCTACAATACACACCTATTTAAACCAAAACAGAACTAAGCTAAAAAGCACATTTTTTAAAAAGAACCAAAGCAACAAACCCTGAACCAAAACAGAAAGCCTTACTGCAGTCTTTTACCTGGATGCAAAAGAGCAATTTTCCACTCTAATTTCACCTTTTTTCTTACTTTCACAGCTCCAGTCTTTGTATTTCAAGCACCTGAACAGTATTTATTGGTTATGAACTTGTGACGTCCCTTTCTTTCTTAAATCCTTAACTCTGCCCCAGAAACAGAACACCCACTCATCTATTTCTATAGGCTTCACTCTTGTCAAGAGCTGTCCACCGCACTCGGCAGGATTTAATATTAGCTGTACAAAAGCACCTTTATCACATTTCCCATTTCAAGTTTTCACGAGCAAGTTTTCAAAATTTTTAGTAGCATTACGTCTCTGTGCCTCTGAACAAACATGTAACTTGTTTCAGTCTTGTCAACATGAAAGGTTAAAATACCATCCACCAGTCCTCCCCCACTTAACACATTTTAGTATAGACTTTTGATCTTCCTTTAACAGCACTTTTGAAAAGTATTTGCCTGCAGGACAGTGACGTTTAGTAGGGAAGAAGATACAGGTCCCTTTCATTCCTCTATTTTCAAGGCTTGGAGTGACATGAGGAAATGGCAGTAAAATTGTTTTCCTCACAAAGGGCACAGACAGTCTGACAGCACATCCCCAACTCCTTCTCCTCCCTTCTCATCATCTCTAACGAGAATGGTCCCAATTCCTTTACTGAGAGAAAATATCACATATATTCCTCCAGTATCTCCACTTAGATATTCTTCTCTAAAAAGATATTGGGGAAAGCAACCATTCAGAAAGGGCTTTCTTCCAGAGACAAAATAGGAACAACCCATGTCACCATGAAACTGAACCAACTGTACAGAAATCCTCCAAAAACAATCTGAGAAAGTTGACAACATGATTACTGAACTCCTTCAACTCACCCTACATGAGTTTATGCAGGTTTTCACTATTACCTAAGGAAGAATTCCCCCTCTCTACCCCCACCAATTATTCAGGTGTAAATTCTTCCCATAGGAACAAATGAACATATTCCATCAAGTGTTATGGTACAGTAATATCTGAAGCCTATAACTGGATTACAAGAACAAGATATGCAATCACGAGAAGCTGACTGTTCTAACAACAATACAGAGAATTATTCACTCGATCTTTTTGCATAAAGAAGGAAAAGAAAACTTAGAAGTAAGGAAGAAAATGAGCAAAATGTTTTTTTTTATTAGCATTCACTGTGATAATAAACCATGGTGAAACACAGACGGTCCTTGGCTTAGGAAGCATAGAACTTTCAAAGGTTGTTTTACAAAACAACAGCACATCTTCACCTTGAACTATGCAAAGCAAAATAAAGATGTGCAATGGAAAATTAAAAATCACCTGGCTATTCCTACCAAGAAGAAAATTTAAAGGAAACCCAAAAGTAGGATCTTTTCTCCTCTCAAAATAGCATGTATGTACTTTCTAGTACCAAAGAAACACCTATCTTGATTAGAACTTATTGCTGAGACTACAACCAGCATTAATATGTACTGCTCGTACCATTCCTTTCTAAAAGATACTCCCAGAGAGTTTTGTAGTTCATGATGGAAAGACTGTCAAAACTTAATGTAAGACCAGGACAAATACTCAAGACTGGTAATGGAGTTATCATTTCAAGCTAAGAGTAAAGACATGCATATTCTCACAGCAAATGCCAGTCACTATGTACTTGTTTTGCTGGTGACATCATTGTGCTTACTACTATTTAATAAAATACTTGTACATCCCCACCAAGTAGGCAATTATGTTAACATACTTTATTCCTTGTCCCACCAGACATACTTTACGCTGGTATAACTGGTATAACAAAAGCATTAGTGGTAAACTGTGGTTAAGTGTCCCTTGTGTGCATAGCCAAAACCACAGCCAGAGCCTTACTCTCTACACAGCTGTGCTGGGTGAATACATTACTACCCAATCTTTTCTTTGGTTATACCTCTTTTTTAAAATCAGGACCACGAATTGCCTATGGTATTTCATATTTTTTTTCAACTCGTATTTCCTACACCTCAAAACCATTTTTATTATTTACTAATTCTTAATTTTCCAGTTTAGATGAATTTACTAACAAGGATCCTAAAAAAAGGTAAGCATTTCCAAATGATCAAGCAGGAGAATCAGTTTCTACCTTTTTCTGTTTTAAAAATAGTAAGTGGTGTTTGGGATTTTTTTTTTAAATTTGTGCATTTTTCCCCCATGATTTTTGATCCGTGTTGACCAAAGAAGTTGGAAAGACAAGTTGAGTTCCTGTATGCTCTCTAAAAACTGGCTGGAAAGGGGGAGAGACCGTAACTACTGTCTCCACAAGAGAAAGGCACACAAACTGTTGCTCTGTACATCCTCCGGTCAGTCCATCTGCACACCCACCCACACCTGCCACCGAGGCAGCCAGGAGGGAAGCAGGGAAGCAGCTCTGCGCTGCACAGCTCACCCTCTCTCTTCCAGGACAGGATGCTGCAACAGAGAACTCTTGGAGGTGAGAGCACAGGCAGAGAAAGAAAAGCAGGTATCAGGCAAATCACAAGGGAAGAGAATTCAAGGACACAAATCCAAAAGAAATCAAGCTGTTTTCCACAGGATGCGCTATTTAACCGAGGACTGCACTGTGTTTGCTAGTGCTGTTCACTAGGATTGGGCTGTGGTTGACAGCACGATAACTATGGTCAGAGAAAGAAAAAGGAATTTGACAAATCTACTTGACATTTCATGGCTCCTAGAGTAAGCCTATTACTAGAGCGAGAACAGGAGATACAGCACATGCCCAAGGCATTATCTCTTGCAAATTAAGAACTGTATTAGTGTTTACTGAATAGTTCATGTAATTATAAAATATGATTCTATGATTACAAAGAAACTCTTAACTAAACCCTAATCTTTAGTCCCGCAATAGCTTTGTGTCTCTTACAACTTTTCTATTGATAAGTATTTAGAAAAAGAAATAATTTTCTAAAACATGATAAAATAATAATGCTGGCAGTATACAATTCTCAAAATACTTAATATTTTACACTGCTGTAAAATTTAACAAGGATTTCATTAATAAATGTAGTTGTATACCCATTACATTATCACAACATGTTTTAATAACACGATTATCTGCAATACCAAAGTGCTGTTGATCAGAAACTCATATTAGAAGTTTCTAATTGATTTCCGTTATATTTCTATTTTGCAGATGAACTAGTTGCAGCATTCAACTTCTACATGAAACAAAATTTTTACTTAAAGCTGATCTAATCTTTTGTTACTTACTAAGAACACAGACCGATCTACCAGACAGTAGAAGCTACTCTCTGAAAAAACGTACCAATTTTCCCTTTAAGTTTTACATTAATAGGTAGTTTAGGAAAAATATCACTGTATGCCACACACTCTTGTGTGGACCAAAGGAAGAACTAAAACACATTGTAATCTAATATATATGGTATATCTGCATTTAAAAAAACATTATTCACTTCTACTATTCTTCAACACTAAAAATGTAGACTTCATCAATTCTTCTATGTTGATGATATATTCTGTATAGTACTCAGAGGTTACACGTCTATAAAATAATTGCTGTCTTGTAACATTCTTGACCCCAGTATGGATTAAAACTGCTGCTACAAAAAGTAACTTGGTTTACTTGATTTATATCAATTCCTTTTATTCCTTAAGATGAAGCAACTTAACAACCAAAGTCTCCTCAGACTAAAATCTATGCCTCAAAGGAAAATGAGACAAAGGTGTCCTTAAAAATAATACAGGAGGATAATTTATTCTATAGTATTAGCTACTCATAGCTACATGACGTCGCGACAAAGGAATGTTAGATCACCTGATTTATCTGTACATTAAAATAAATCAATACTATGTGATAAATTTGACCCCAATTCGGAGACATATATTTGAACATATGGGGATAAATAACAAAACTGATGTAATATTTTTATTCTTCCTAGACATCAAGCCTGACACAGAGATTTTACCTTAAAATATATTAATGAAAAGTAGATTAATTTTTAATACTGTCATTCAGTGTAGGAAAAAAACATGGTGCAGATAGTGAAAAAACCTGCTACAGGATTACATTAGAGTTACACTTTAAGAAGATCCTGTTTAAGGCAGTTGTCAAATAATTGGTATGGCAAGGTTCACCAGACCCTATTCTGACAAGTCAAGTGCAGTAAAATGAATTACAGAGAACTGTTTTAATCTGATTCATTAGGCAGAAACATTTATGACTGAATAAAATACAAAACCTGTACTACAGGAAATGCCACAGATCTTTCTTTTCTTTCTCAGATTCATATAATATTAAAAGTGCATCCAAAGACATTAACAGTGTTACTATGAATTGTGAATTAAATACTAAGTCTCATTGTACTATCCTACATGGTCCTGTCTTTTCCCAAGGCATCTGCAACAATACAGCCCACTGTAAGAATTCACAAGACTGGGTTTTAAGAGATGCATTAAAATATTTCATTTTAATCTGTCTTCAGTTTAAATGTTAGTACAGCTATTATGATTTTAAATATTATAAAGTAACAAATTAAACCAAAGATATATGAAAATATCTACTTACTGAATATGCAAGGTCCTAACTCCTGCAACTACATGCCTGTAGGCAAGTGCTCACACATAATTCTTGTGTTTCAGTGGGCTTACCTACAGGCTTAAGTGGCCCCTATAAAGGTAATCACAATTTACAGGCTTCTAGAAATACACAGTGTAATGCACTATATGCACTTGAAAACTCAATTCCTCAACTGCATTTTCATCTAGAACTCAGAGTGAAGTGTTAAACAAAAATTTTCCCTCATGCAACCTAATAGCTGCCAAACACTGCAAATCTCCAAAGGGAGTAAGTAGAGAAGAAGAAAAAAAGAAAAAAGGGCACTAAATGAAACACTGGGCAAAGGGGAAAATGTACTGAGAATAAAATGGTGCATAAGAAAGAAAATTTAAGTAAGGTACTGCACTGTAAGAAAGAATTAAACTATAAAAAGATACAGCAAAGAGATATGAGAAACTCTTGAGAAAAGACATATGCAGAACACTAAGCACAGCATAAAAAAATTAAGCAGTGTAAAAAGATTTAAATCAATAAGTTCAGTTTTGATGAAAATATCTCAGGAGAAAATGCAAACATTTCTGAGCTAGAATATACAAGCAAAATTCTAAAATATGCATCAAATCATATTTTTCTGGGAGGAATCATAATACACAACAATTCAACTTGTGTGTGTAATAACAGAAAAAATTAACAGTAACAACACTTTACGATTATACAGCCCCCGAAATCAGTCTGTTATTATCTACATGAATGTCTATGTTGAGATAAAATTTCTGTTTAGAGATCTCAGATCTGTCTTTGTAGGAGGGATCTATTTTATTACAGAGGTTGTGGAACACCCATCATTTCAGCTTTCTCTCTGAATAATAATACTCCACATAATTTGCTTTCTGTGATGATTATTTTTCCTATTATATAATCCACTTTCCCAGACATATTCATGTGGGGATCATCCAACATGAACATCATTCATATGAACATCATTCATATGAATGTTGTTTAAACATGACAACATTCAAAAAGCAACAAAATTCATACAAAAATACCACAATATACATTTAGTTGTTTTCCTTAGAGCAAGTCTTATCAAGAGCTGTTGAAGGTTTCCATATATTCATATTTTATCAACGTTAAAATAATTTCTTGGAGAGTGAAAATCAGCAGTAGGAATGTGTATGTCATCAAATATGTCAAGTAAGACATATCAAACTGCTTCTACAACACAGAGGAATACAGCTTTTTTTCTCCACTGTGGAACATCCAAAGAATGGTACTAATGGCTTCTTGGAGAAACGCCTCCTCAACCCAGCCAAGATGCTAATGCCTCTCTGAATTTGCTTTTAAAAGAGAATAGAAATATAAACCAGAGAAAAAAAATCATCCATAAAGACAAGTTTAATCACAAACTGATGAAGGACAGAAGAACAGAGATGTGCACCATCTGAAGATCTGATCAGCAGAAGACCAGCATATTTTGCTTAGCCAGAAACATCACAGACAAAGCAAATAGCTTTTACCTGACAGCATGGGAACCCTGGAATTCTTTGTCTCTGACTAATCAGGGAAAACATTTCTGCTAAAACATTATTTTTTTTAGTTCAACATTTTAGAAAGTAAGCACAAAATGAGATTAAACAAGTGTATAATTAAGACATATTCAAGAACTGTAACAAATTAATTAGGAGCATCCTCTAATGAACTTCGGTATTTTTAAAATTTGAAAAAGAATGTAGTGTACTACATTTGATTAAGTCTTGAACAACAAAGTTACGGATAAAGGACAACTGCACTCAAATATCAAAATACAGACTTAAGTTCTTTACAAGGATCCTATTATCATGAGGAACCATCAGAATACTAGATTTATTTTCTTGCAAACATAAACAACAACAAAAAAGACTGCCCATAACTTTCCAACTATATCAGCATTTTTTAAAAGGAAAAAAAAGTCCAGCTAACACTACCTTCAGCAGAATGCTTCCCTTCCAAAAAGTAGAAATTATTCTTTCTTGATCTAGAAGGGAATTCTAGCTTTATTTTTTTTTTCCCCACAAAAAATCAGTAAAATATAAGCTAGGATAAAAATACCAACAATGTCTTTTGGAATTCTGCATTCAGGCAGCAAGTTAGTAGCAAGCTACCAAGTCCTAGCTGCAATTTCAAAAGCTCCCCAACAAGCTCTCACAAATAGGCTGCTAATCTGAACAACCACTAGTTGTATCCTCAGAGCAACTGTGTATATTCAAAAGCTAACACTAGGGCACGATCCTGAAATTTTTCAAGAACAATTTAGATCTGCGTTTAATTGTAAGAATAAAAAAATAATAATTTTATTTTTACAGGATTAACATTCAACTGCAGATTTTGATTTTTTTTAAACTATGCGTTTCAGACATGTTTCATTTGAAAGAAGTAAAAATGGAGGCTACATCTAAAAATCTGATATGATTGCTATCATTCTTTTCCTAATAAATAATAATAAAAAAGATACTAATGTATCTTCATATTAACATAACTAGTAAAGTCATTTTCCCCATTTATAATTTAGGAAACAGCAATCTTCTATCTACCAGGAGAAGCGTCCATACACTTTGGGCTGATGGATGAAGCTGCAGATATTTGGTCATGATTTTGAAATGACAGTTTGTCTGATTAAAATAATTTAGTCACATCCAATATTGAACAAAACTTCATTATAAAAATAATGCAATTATAATACCAAAAAGCCAGTCAAACTTCTGCAGGATTAAACAGTCATCTGTACCTTGTGCCCCACATTCATAATAATTATGCTGTGATTATTTACAGAAACTACTAGCAGCGGTTTAACTGTTCATATGAAGCAAACTGATCATCTGCATTAGGCCTTTCAGTACTCACAACAAAATGTAGAACATCTACTAAACAGCAAAACACAGAAGTCAAAACAGCTTTACAAAGACTGCGCAATAAAACCTGTGGCCCAATCTATCCTTCGAAGACAATTTTTTTCCATGTAAACTTTCTTCACTGAGAAAATTGCCCTTTTGTTTCAAGAATCTTTCGCAGTTACCACAAATGTATGATTATCACAGTTCTACTTACAGACATTCAGATGATAAATATAAAAACAAGTTAGTGCTCTTTGCTAATAATTAGAACATGTATATATTTACATTTAATGACTATAAACAGCAATGTAGACATAATTTACTCTGAAGAAAGTTCTCGAATTGCTGCATTTGTTCAATTTATCACAATAATGATGTCTTTCCCGTAAAACTCTGAAAATAGGTTTCTAACCTTAAATTTTATGTATAACAGAATTATAATTTCATAAGCTGTTAGTGCTGTGCCTACTGGATATGCTGATAAATAACTGAACTCTAATTAAGGATTATAATTCCTTTGGTTTTGTTTCCAGATAGTTTGTTTAGAGAAAAGAGGTAATAGACATGTCTTAAAAAAACCCACCCGATTTCTGACTAAAGAATTCATATTGCTAGAAATGTATAAACCACATTGCTGTACCATACTGCATATTAAATAGAGTTTAATTTTGTTTGGGGTAGCAACAAGGAAGAGAAATGAAGACTGAAGAGTACGAAAATTATAAAGCACTTAAATTTTTGTGAAAGTACTTTAAATATGTACTAATTTATATACTTTTGGTAAGAAACAAAAGCAGAATTCATGGTTACCATAGTTACACATACTCTTTGTTGTGTTTCAATGCCACATGATCTGATTCAAAGTAATACACATCAGGCTCGTCCTCATCATCCTCTGCAGTGTGGATGTTGGCACTCTCTTTGGCAGATGGTACATATCCAGCAACAAGTCTACCCTCAGAAAGTGGCTTTCTTAGTCCATCACTCCCATGATCTCCCGTATTACAATTTCTCTCTTTTTCATTCTGTTTAATTTCTTCAGACTTTTTGGGAGATCCATTGATACTATTAATACCTACAGGTACATTCTTTTCAGTGGGACTAAGATTATTTTCCTCAACCTGTCCGTTTTCTCTACAAGGAGAGTTATTTTTAGTAGGGCTACTTCTGGCAGGGGCAGCCCTTCGTGGTGAAGTTCTCAATGTGTATCTGTGTTCTTGAAGTTCCGACATAGATGTCATTTGAGCTGAAACACAGTCCAGCACTGAAGAATGTGGTTCAGGTTCACCTGAGATTGATGCACTGTCATGATGAGTATTCGGGTTGCTATTGGTGTTTTCAGCACACTGTTCCTTAGAGGCACTACTATCTCCTACAACATCTACCTCCTCCTCCGAATCCCTTAACAAAGATGACTGGATTTCAGAAAAGGACCCTGTAGCTGGCTCGTCTGCCTGATTAGCATGCTCCTCAGGCAAGCAGTCGTTTATTATTTTGTGGTCCTCTAACTTTACCTGTTCTTGAGAGTTTGTGCAAGGCACATAATGGTCTACAACACTGTCCTCCTTGCTGCTATTAAGCAACAATGAAGAATGGGCAAATGAGTTTCCATTTTCTGCTACTGTTTTGTCCTTGGGCATACAGGAACCAGCACTGTTTTGCTTAGTGTTCCCATCAAGCTGACAGTCATCACAGTTAAGAGAATTTGAGTCTCTCTCACCAACTCCATTGACAGTCTGATAACCTGCAATCTCATCAACTATTGCAGAATTATTAAATCCTTCCGCACAGACATTCACCTTTTTAACTTCCCTTTTGTCACAATCATCCAATATAAGACATCGACAAGCTCGCTTAGTCCCTGTGGAGACTGCATCATTGTCCGACACTAAGCTTTTATGCTCCAATGATTCCTTCTCTGTTTTAGTAGGCAAGTCTTCCTCTGAACTGTTGGGTGCCTCCGAACGTAGACAGCGCTTAATTCTTTTCAAAACTGGTGAAACAGGTTCTGCTTGTTTTTTTTCACAGTTTTCCACAGTTTGTTTATCAACATTATCTTTTTCTGAAGTAGACAACCCTCTCTTTCTAGGGCTCACCCATGATTCCCGAGCACTCTGTTGCTTCAAATCAGTAGTTCTTCCACCGTTACTTCCCTTCTGAGTTTGCACAGACTCTGGCCTCTTCTTTGGTGACCTTGACCGTATTTGAGGATGGGGTGACACTTCCTCTGGATGAGCAATACTACGGTTTCTTAATGTTCTACCACAAAAGTTTTCATCCAAACCATTTAAACCCACTGTAGATCTTGTAACACGAGTAGATCGAGAAGCAGCCATACTATGGCAAGTCCCTAAAGTATGTTCATCATGATCCACTCATTGGGAAACCTTCAATAAAATGTAAACAGAGAGTCAGAAAAAATATTTAAAGAACACCTAGAGACATAGCAAATCTGAAAAATATATTGTCACAAATGTATCTATAGCAAAACCAAATATGCCTATACAATCCATTAATACCACTTCTTTCTGTGGTACTTCCTTAGGATGTTAAAAAAGTTTTCCACCTAAGCTACAAAGTAGCTGACTTAGTGTATGTGGTTGTTCTGGCTTTAGTACTTGTGTGAATGTTGCCCATATTTATGTAAGGCTGGAATGTTACAGTTAGGCCCCAAATACTAAAATATGTTATATTTACGTATTGTACATATTACATAATGTATTGGTGTTATTGTTTGTATGGTGAAATGAGAGGTATCAAATCACATTCTTATGTGTTTTCCAGTTTAACAGTTTCCAGCTATATGGTTTCACATACAAAGAAGGAAACCAGTAAAATTGTATTTGCTTGCACTTGTCACTTAAAAACAACTTACTCATAAGTAACAAAACAGAATTGCAATTCTAATTTAAAAGGGGATTAAAAGAAAAACAAAATCCCACCAGTAAAAAATAGTTACAGTCATTAGTAGTAAAAATGAACTAAAACAAAACGCCTGAATCAGAATCATAATATCATTCAAGTTGGAAAGGACTTTGGGAGGCAATCCAGTCCAACACTGCCCAAATGAACATCAAGACTAAATTCAGATTTAGTTACACAGGATATTGACCAGCTGGGTCTGGAAAAACCTCCAAGTACAGATATTCCACAACTTCTCTGGGCAACCTGTTTTAGTGTTTAACTGTCCTTACACTTAGACCCAGGTGGGGCCTCCCCTATTTTTGCATCATTTATGTCAACAAAAAGCCTGGCTCTACCTTCTCAGTAATCTCCTCTGAGGTACTGCAAGAGTGTTTCCCAAGCCTTCTTCATTTTAAAACTTTTCATACAGTCGGTGAGATAAATCATCACCTACATCGGACTTAAGTAAATTCAGACTCAAAGCTAAGTTTAAAATACCCAGTTTGAGAGTGTATTTCAGTTTTGAGGGTGAAACGTAGGAGTAGTCGACTTGCCCAATCTCAAAATAACATTTTTAATAGAAATCAGTTCAATCTTACCGTTCTATTCATTTCATCTTTAAAAATTCAATGTGTCAAACTGCGTATCACCACAAACCTGTCATAATATCCATGATAATGAATAGATTCACATTTGTACATAATGGCATTCCTTCCATCTAGCCAAATTCCAGATTTTACAAACCTGTTCAACTGACATACGATGTGAAGACTTAAAATTTTAAATATGGAATCAAACCTTTTACATGTTATTTAGAAAGGCTTGAAATGACAAATGGAGGAAAATTGTTCCAATAGGTGTTTTCTATCTTCAGCAAAGGAGAGGGAAAAAAAAGAACATAAATTCTCATAAATCTACTATTTGGGTGTCAGATGGTCCTAGAGCAGCAAAGAGAGAACGGACAAGACCAATACATCTCTTAAGTAATACAATTCTGTTTGACAATTAACAGTAATTACTGTATTGCCTGTTTAGGTATTCATAATGTAAGTAGTATTTATTAATGTATTCTAAAAATATTGCTTGGTATAGCTCTAGATACAACTGTATGAGACAGCACATCATTCTGCATAACTAAGAAAAGGCAATTACAAAGTGGAAGTTTCAAATGTTTTCAAAACTGCGTTGTATTTGTGCTGCTACAACCCTCCTGCTTGTTAGCTACTCCCACTGCCGTACATGAATGCCTAAGAAGGTGCACCGCTTGGAAATACAGGTAAAGAACTGCTCTCATACCAACTTCCATTCTGCCCATTTGAAAGTAACGATGCAGGACAAAGTGTGAGATGTCCAATGAACTCTGTCTTAAGAGAAAATATAAATAATACAACAAACAGCAAAGGGGCAAAACATCAGTAGCTGAGCTGAAGAGAGAAAAAAACCCATGTAACTGTGTGTTTGTCTATAATGGCTGTTTACACCTATTTTCCACACGGATGAACTTGCCTGTATATTCCCCCTTTTACACACAAGCTCAATACCTTCTGAAGAGTGATCTCATTTGGGATTGAACCCCAAAAAAACCCCAAAAAACAGGGTCATTTAGATATTCCGTTTCACCTAGGTTGTGCTAATTAAGGCTAGCACACATTAAGGGTAAGTAACTGACATCTCAAATGCATACCAATAAAATAAATTAAACCAAATTCCAATGTACACTTTGGTGAGTAACTACTGCTGAACTCAACAGGAATTAGAAATAATACGAAGACAGAAAACTTTACTGATTTACTGGTATGTTATTTTCTAAAGAAATACACCTTACATAACAAGTTAAAAAGTTATTATTTACTTAGTACGAAATGTAAAACACTTACCATTGTAAAACTAGAAGAAATATAAACTTTTGACATTTCATAGAGCTGGCTCTCACTGCACCACTCAAATTATATCAATCGCCATTGCTGATATTCCATGATGTAATCCAAATGCCTTTTTACTAGTTTATGCCATCACAGCAACAAGAACTTGAAAACTGTTGAGAAAAAGACAATGGCATCAATAAAATATTTAATTTATTAAAAATTAAAAATAATAAAACAGGACGCATTAAGAGTAACATATAAAGAGTAAGACTTTTTAAGAAGCAATTATCAATTTTGCAAGTGTCCTACATAAAGAACAGTATGCTACAAAGTAATTAAGAATGTGAAATGCTAATTTAGGTTTCAAATGTAAAACATCTTTCTTGGCTATTTTTAAGTGATTCACTGTATCACACTAAAGATGTGCAAGAAAACGAATTCACAACAGAGTGTCATGTGTTAGGGTATTCAAACCTCAGAAGACACTTGAAGAGATACAAGAAAACAAATAGTGAAAGATATTACTACAATTAATGAATTGTGAAATGCATTGTCAAATATATTTTATCATTAGATACACAGTGAAAAACAATTATTTCGCTATTTAATTTTAATCAACTGAGCAGAACTCAAAACTTATATTGGCTCCAAATCCCTGAATAACTTTCCTCTATACAATAGGAGTAAAACGCTTTCCAGAGTTCACATTAAACCTATTCTTCACCCAAGGAAAACAATGTGTACTGCTTTGTCTGTAGTGGAAGTGAACCCATTTCCATACTGAAAGACAGAAATAAATCTATGGATCCAAAGCCACACAATGCTTTCAGTTGTCTCCAGAGTTTGGCCATCGGTGTCAATGCCCAAC
This sequence comes from Limosa lapponica baueri, assembly GCA_002844005.1. NCBI lineage: Eukaryota > Metazoa > Chordata > Aves > Charadriiformes > Scolopacidae > Limosa > Limosa lapponica. The sequence goes on from KZ505817.1 coordinate 108,010, forward strand.
AACTATTACTTGAAAAAACATACCAGGAATAGCATTTAATTTAAGAGTATCTACTTCTATGAAGGCATCATAAATCACTATAGAATAGTGACTACTGAATCTTTCTTCATATTCTGTTGACTTCATAGAAGCGAACTTATTTTCATATTGACGATTCAGAAACTCTATGATGAGAAACACAAGCTGTCAGGTTTCTCCACATTTTCCTTTCTACACAGTTATTATACTTAGATTATATAATTCCAAAGTCTTTGGAAATTGTCTTCTATATTTTCAACTTAGCAGTATGGAATCATAAGTAAGAGCAGAAAACGAATTCCTCATTAAGTTGACAATTCAAAATATAAACTGAGCCAAATAAGGGAAGAAATTAATGTTGAATTAAAGCAAAATTCAACAATGAAAGGTATTTCTACAATAATGTTACATGAAGTATCATAAATTCTATTATATGGATAACTAAAACTAGATTTCAATTATTCAGTGGAGTTTCTTAATTTAACAAACAGCAGAGAACTGTCATAATAAAAGACAAAAAAAGAATGGAAAAACAAGTAGGCAAGGAAAAACAGTTGAAAACGCAAGAGATAAAAGAATGAAAGGAATGAGCAAAAAAGAACAGTTGCTACTGAGCCACACCAGGAATGGAACTAGAAACAGTGAGAGAGGAACTCCATAAAGAGCTCCAATATCAAGTGACTTTGGCCTGTGTCCCCCTGCCACCCAGTCTCTTCTGTTTTTAATATTCTGGTACGTTCTCAGTTACTTAAACCGATATTGTTGCTTTTCCTACAGATCCCTTTAACTGACAGGAAAGACACATATGCAGGTAGCAAAAGTAAACCGAGATTTTGACAGATTTGTACAAAAACAAAACAACATACCCCAACAAAAATCCCACAGCTCAGTAACTTTGGTAAAATAGAAAATACAGAAAAAAGCCTGAAACAAAATATAACAGTGAGTCAATCAGAATGAGGTCTAATCTGAAAGTTTTTAATTACTTTACCGGTCCATAAGTAAAGAACATTCACATTACTTGTTTCGGGAATGGTGGAAATATCTCCCCTAATTTTCTTTCCCCTAAAACAACCCTATTTTACTCGCAGCAGGAAAGACACAAACCCTGCTGTGCCTAGTTGCATTTGGGGAGAGCAAGAGCATTTTAGATACAGCAAAAAGAATGTGTAAGTATCACAAGAGGAGCAGGGGGGGAGCCACTCAGAATTTTTTGTTTAGGAGGGTGGGGAAATAATTTAAAAAAAAACGGAAACTTTAATCAGGGTACACAGAAATGACTGCACCTCAATTACTGCTTAAAAACTAGAAAACAGTATTCACAAAAGCTTACTAAGTGAATAATTAAATAACTTCTTCCAGAAGTTTCCTTGGGAAAATTATCTTGAAAAGAAACTTTATTTCTTTACATATCATAAGCAGTTAGAAGTTTTTTCACCTAGAACAACCACATCTTCCATGGCAGAGAAATTCAATGGAAGAGTAATTTAATGTTTTGGACACCATTCATTTTAGAAGTTATTTATGAGTTGTAATAAGGAATGCAAGGGAAACTAAATATGCTTTTAGGTCTAAGCCATTCTTCAGGGAACCACATCAACATTTAAGAAAGAGAATATTGCAATAAAGACTCAAAGTCTAAAGAGAAAGAATCAACTAAAAAGAAACAACATGGTCTGGTTTGCAAAGCCCACTAAAAATGAAGAAGTTAGAGGTGAAAGTAGAATATAACGCAGACAGAGACAAAGCTTTAAAGTAAGAAAGGGGCTCTGAATTTGTCTCTTGTGGAGGGACCTGTGTAAAAAGTCAGTGTTGTGAGTGTTGATGCTATGAAACCTTATAAGGAATGGTCATACATTAATCAGTATGGAAATTCAGAGTGAGACTGGAATTCGACTGCTCAGAGAAACTGTCGACACATCTTATATACAATCAAGAATTTGATGACAGCAAAGGATGGAGTTTCATGGAGTTTTTAGCATTTGAGAACCCTCAGTGTTACGTAGCTTTAGGTGGACTCTACTGATAAACACCATAGTCATACAATTATGCTAGAATTTTTATTTAACTTAACCAGAAGCCTATTTAGCAAAGCTAGTGAATGTTGAACTGTGTGTGTGAAAACCTCTAGCAACAGAGGAAGATGGAAACACAGAGATGGAAACCAACAGTTAAAGACAGCAGAATGAGGAAACTCCTTCCTAAATATGCCTGGTCTAATGGAAAGCATCCCTGCCCATGGCAGGGGGGTTGGAACTAGATGATCTTTAAAGTCCCTTCCAACTCTAACCATTCTATGATTCTAGCAGAATAACCGATGTCTTCACTGGCTTAAGCCAGTACTGGGTATCTGGGAAACAAGTCGATTGTTTAAAGGAACCCAAAGAATTACGAAACATGTACATAGTTAAAAGTTTGTTCAATGTGGCCCTACGCTACAGAAGAAATAGTAAAGAAAAGAGGTAAATATATGAACATACTGGGTGTAACAGCAGATGGGACCTGAAAGCAGCAAAGGAGCAGAAGCCTCTACTATAATTGTGTGGTGGTGGTTTTTATATATATGGTACTTATGATGGATATATTAACATTACATATAATATTAAACAAACAAACAAAAAAGTGTATTTGGGGGACGAAGGGGGAAGATACTCTTAGAACCAATAGTGATTTGATGTCACTACCTTATGAAAACAGACAATTTGCTACAGCTTTCCACAACAGTTCGACCCTAGAAAAGATAGTATTTTGTTCATCTTATCTTGAGTATAACAAATTATCATCTTATATGAAGTGAAAAACATATCTCTTCCTGTTCTTCTGAGTCTCATCTAATGATCAGTTTCCATTCATGCTCAGTAACACTGCATGGTGATAAAGGTTAAAACTTTTTCCAGTGTTCATATATTGCAGCAGTAGCACTCTCTAGTCCCATACTGAAGTAAATCCCAAGATCACTTCAGAAACAGTATCTGTTATTGGTGTGGTTACTATTTACAAGATTAAATGTGACACATACATAATTGCCCTCTCTTGTTCCATTTTCTTTCTGCAGGACAGTACCTGCCTCTGGCTGAAAGGAATATTGCAGAATGTTTCATTTCAGTCATAAGACTCTTTGATCATACTTACTTCTGTCATCAGAACTTAGGAGTCTTTAATGTATATTCCTTTTTCAAAACACCGTATTTTATTCTTTTAAAAATCTGTGTCAGAGTTTACATTTTCCTTTTCAAACTGTAACACTTCAGAAGACACACCACATTTACGTACGTCTTTCTAATACCAAAAAGCAGAGCATCTTCTGGGAAAGAAAACAAATCAAAACAAATGTGTATCAATGACAATAATATGGTGTGATTTCAGAGTATAAGACTGTGCATAATTTAGCCAGTTTGACAATGTACATTCAGTTGTTCTATATCTCACCCCAAACTATTTCTTTAATTTTGAAATCCTGCTTCCATTGACCTAATGATTTTCTAGACTGCTATTACAATGCACTTAATATAACTCGATTAAAATAATTGTGACTTTTACATAAGAATACAGCAAAGTCTGCTGTATTTCTGAACCTATAAACAGTGCCTGTTTCTTTCAGGATGTCTGAGAAACCACTCTGAGCCACTGGCCACTATTTACATTTCAGGAAACAGCAGTCCACCAGGAACTTGCTACTGGTCTATCTCAGTGCAGATACAAAACTGATGGCCAAAATTAGCTTTTCTCAAGCCTCTTTCTAAATTTCACTTCTCCCAAGAATCAATCAGAGCTGACAAAACCTGACTTTGACCTGACCCTGTATCTGTAACTCAGTCTTCTACATTAAAGTGGTTTTGCAAAGAAAAAGCATAACATTTATCATGAATCTCCTGTTTGTCATTACCTTCCATTACGAGCATGTCATAAGTATTTAACCAATTACTTCATCCATACACTAAGCATGCACGCATGCAACATTTAATTGTTAGCAGAACTCTGTATATGTTTCATGCTATGGCCCCTGGCGCAGGGCGCGAAATTACATCTTCTGGTTTTCCATTTTCCACAGAGAATTATACCAAAGGTATCTTGAATAAGCTTTTGTGTTCCGATTGCCTAGAGACATCCTGATCATTACACCATTATCTTTCTACTTATCAGCTACACACTCCAGACCACATTATTTCAGTGACATAGAAAAAAAAAACCAATTAGACTTTATACATTTTAAGCATGCATAATACTGCTTATGTGTGTATCTCCAAAGAAAAGAATATTCCTAGATGACTTAAACTCATAAATAAAACCGGTGTATCTCTGTAGTATAAAATGGCAATTCTTAAATTCTCTGCAGAGCAGTAGTATGTTATTTAAAACAGTACATTTTTTACAATGGAAAGTTTATCATATAAAATGAAGACTGCAGAAGCTATTTATGTACCCAGAATCTAATCCCTTACAGAAGACAAGAAGTCTTTGCCCAAGACAAAAAATTAGCATCTTTGAACAGAAGAGAACCTGCACAGACAGTGGGACTTTGGTTTATCTCCACATATAAAGCATATCACTTTGTAGCAAAGTGATATTACTAAATTAGGGATGAATTCCATTTAACAAATTATATTCACTAGTCTATCACATCTAGAGTACGCCAGCATCTCTTCCCACACATACTGAGCTTAGCATAACCACATTAGCAAGAAATTAGTTTTCTGGGGAAGGCATTATATTTTTCTGATTTTACATTACATCAAAATAAGCAATACTTTCAAATTATAGAAATAACCCCCACCAAAAGACATTACAAAGATCTTACTTGAAATAACGCATAACAATAAGCAGCTTAAAGCTATAATGAAAGTTTAAATGCAATAAAAGTAAAAATAAATAAATGTTATGAGGTTCCACGTTCTAGAATTACTCTGAGATTTTAGCTATTTCTGATACAGTAAGATTATATTACATATGGTCAAAATACAGTTTGTCAGAATGGGACTACTTATATTTAGTTTATCTTTTATATAAGGATAGCAAGAGGAAATAAAGAAAAATTTAGAACAGTAGGAAAAAACTTATCAACTGTTAAGTTGTACCACTCCAAACGAGCAGAGAGGCACTCTACAAAAACCGCTAAAACTTGCAAAGAACTGTAATGGATAGTTCAATATGCTCCTTTTCTTCCTTAAAATAGATGGGTTCACCAGGCCAGACAAACCTATTATTACATAAGAAGTGGGGGAAAAAAAGTATCTTTAGAAATAATCTTCTTATGGAAAAATTGTTTCTAGTTTTTTTCAGAAAAAAAAAAAAAAAAGTGGAAGAGTACCTGAGTAAACTGAACCTGGTACTTCAATAACAGGCTGTGTAAAAACAAGCAAAAGCTTAACCTCCTCCTCTCCATCATTGTCTTACATTGACCCCTCTTTCTCTAAAACCACAAAATAAAGGAAAAGGTCAAACCAGCAAGTTACATGACAATGACTAGTAATGCACATCTGTTCCTTTGTATCCCTTCCAGTCAGCAGCGGGTTATCAAACCGGCTGACTGCACCGATACTTCTCACTCTTCTGGGCTACCTACATGAGGGCATTTATTGGGAGGATGGGTACAATAGTGGCATCACACCCCTTTTCCAGCCAAACATTCCAAGATAAGGTTGCAACATTACTTCATATATAACAAAATATCAATTATACAAGTGTAACTGGACAGCAAAACTCTAAAAAAGTAACCACTCTTAACAAATTTCTTCTTGGATACAAACCCTAAACTGTTTTCAGTTTCTTATATCTTGGCCAAATTAGAGTTTGCACTGAAATCATACATTGAAGCATCTGCCTCAGACTGATATTCCCACCCTGCTGCCTCTCCCTTCAAATCTCAGTCAAAATAATTACTCATTTCTGTGCACAAATACGGATATATTTTTTAAATCCTCTTACTGCCTAAGACACATCTGACTTTCTTCACGAAGTTTTTCTACCTCCATGTTTTGGAGTAAGAAGTTGGAATTTGGCATGGAGAAGCATTTGTCTGAGAACAAAAATCCTGGTGGAGTTGTGATGAAGGCAGGTTAAGGGGAATGCTGAACACGAATGGATAGGTAAGGAGAGCAGCAAAGTCAGTGGACAATGACTGGAGAAAGAGACAGACTGGAAATCCTGAAGAACTGCTAGAAAGTAACTGTGAAAGTGGGAAACTGGAACTGAAAATAACTGGAAGAAGCCGGCAGGCAGAATCTGTCACAACTAATCTATACACATCACCGCAGCACCCATCCCAATTATCTGTCACAAATACCTGTGACAACTCTGTCAACACAAGTATTTCTGGAACTATAGTACAAAATGAATCTACAAATAGGTCCAAGATGAAAATATCACCTTTTCTTTTTTTCTTTTCAAATGAGTCCAGATTGATCAATTTTTTTCTGTGGGTCATACTAAAGGACAATGTGCTGCAGCACAAGGATCACGTGGCCAGAAACAAAGCTGAAGATGTGAACTTTGGAAGTTGGTACCAAAGCCCTAGGAACAATAACTACATTCCACACTTCAACACACCACCTAGTACTGCTTAATCTTATCTTACTAGAAAAACGAAAAAAAGGATCAATTACTGTGATATCATTTAATACAAACTGCATTTAGCATGAATAAAGACAGTAAGCCTTAACTAAACACCCTTAGTGAACTTACTAATCAGTCAATAAAATAACTGTTGACTGATGCAACTAACTTACCAAGAAAACTAAAAACAGACTACAGAAATAACTTTCATGTTCCACTTCAAAAAAATCACACAACCCCACTTATTGGCCATCACTCTATATCCTTCGCACCCCACCTACCCACCCCACTATATCATCCTAAGTGAAAGTCCCACTCTAAATTATAATGTGCTTTTCATGTGAAACCATTCAGCTGCTAAATAGCTTTGCTGTTATCCAAAGAACATGTCCTGTGGAGGATTACTAAAACATGTGACTAACATCTTTGAGATACGTGAAATTATACAGGTTCTTGAAAAGCTCATTATAAAATTAATTACACTAACGTGATTACAGTAACCATTTATCAAAATGTTATTCTAACAGAATAGACTCCAATAGTATTTAACCTCTTGATCACAGCTAGAATATAGTTTTACACCAATAAATAGGAAAATATTATTTATTTCCTAACAAAGTTATTATTGCAACATGCAGAAAATACCAAGCATAAAAAGACATTTCTTTTTTCCTACAGGTAGGCTGCAATTGTAAGGGGTCATCAAGTACCTAATAACCCTGCCAACAGCTTACAGATAAAAAGGAAGGTGATGAAGAAGAACAGTGCTCCTTTACCTTCTTAAAAGCCCCAAGAAAAAACAGGCTGTTCATTTTTGTAGTGTACTAGACTGGAAACATCTACTCTGTCTGATTTACTTTCAGAACAGTGATTGCAAACATGATACTCTATGAATTACACTGTAATGTACACATTGTATGAAATACTGTATAGAATATGTTTTTACCACAGACTATTTTCAAAGTCATGCATTTGAAATACAACCATTAATATACTTTTTAATATCACAGAATCATAGAATGGTTTAGGTTGGAAGGGACCTTAAAGACCATCTAGTTCCAACCCCCCTGTCATGGGCAGGGACACCTCCCACTAGACCAGGTTGCTCAAAGCGCCATCCAGCCTGGTCTTGAAAACCTCCAGGGATGGGGCATCCACAACTTCCCTGTTCCAGTGCCTCGCCTTACTTAATATGCAAAATTACAGCAAGAACTACATAAGCCTCAGAAGGCTATCACAATGACAAACACTGACATATGATGATAGATCAGTACTACATGCACACAATCAGGTATTCTGCATGGGCTGTGCTTAGAAGTGCTGTTGCATAGGTACTAAGATAAGGATCAAACCAGAGATTTTGGAAAACAGGAGCAGAAGGCATGCAATGCTTCCTGTAAAATATTTTCAGTGTTGTATCAGAATTAAAATGTTTTTGTTCTCAATTTTTCATCAAAATTTAAAATATCCTTTCTGTCCCAAAAAAAATTAAAAAAAAAAAAAAAGAGAAGATGTTTTTCCATTAATGAAAAATGTTTTAACCAATTATTTCCATCTGATAATACTTTTGACTCAATCTAGGAGATAAGCATGTTATTCTATAAGCAGACTGGCAAAACTGCTACTGTACGGGCTGGCTCTTTGTAGTCCTAAAGGCAACCCAGTTCTGCAAGACATTCCACCTCACTTCCAACATTTTGGAAAAAACTTTATGCTCCTCCCTCTGGCTATGTCCAAACACAAGGATACTGTGGCTAATTCCAACCTGTACATGCACTGACTAGACTGCTAGCAAACCATATATAGCAGGTAACTGCTGGGCTCAAACTGCAATCCTCCTTAAAAAGAGGACTCCAACTTTCAGGAAAGCTCCAAGCTCTTTTCTGAGATCTTCACCCCCAGCTAAATTTAGGGGAGTTGCTAAGTTGGCCAAGAGGTTCAAATGTTACTCAGTGATAACAGCAAATAAAGAGAGGGACACCTTCTTGCCTAAGCTAAAGAGTGGATCTAAATTACAGCTCTAAATGCTTAAAACACATTCTGGACAGACTGGAAGGAGGGTGTAGAGGGGCAGAATCCAGAACTATCCTGGCACCTGTGAATAAAAGAAACGCAGCCTGCCAAAGCGATGCTGTGGCCCTGCTGTGTCTTCTGACCAGATGCATTTTCATGCTCCCAGAATTACAGGCCTCCCTTGCCACATGGGCTGATACTGAAGGTACAATTGTAGCACCACTCACATGAAACCAAACAGATGTGTTATCACATGCGAGGGCCTCTGGAAAGCACCAGACTAGCTTATAGGACAAACTATGCTTTAACCTCAAATTTAAATACTGTAATAGTCTGCTACTGCAGAATCACAGAATCCTTTACATTAGAAAAGACCCTTAAAATCATTGAGTCCAACTGTAAATTACTTGCCTTATGTTGCTTTTTGATTGGCAGTTATTTTTAAGAGTCTTAGCTCTTTTAAATGTTCATGTGGCTGGGTTATGATTGACTTTGATATATGAATAAAACTCTACAGTGCAACTGACTTTGTTATACCGACTCCAGTCAGTGGCACACAGCAAGCAGAAAAACATCCATTTTCTGCAGAAACAGCTTGAGATACTACAATTGTTGAAATGTTTCAGTGATACATACCTCTATGCTAGAACCTCCACATTGTTGCAGTTCTCAAAAAAGTCATTTGTGGCAAAAAGACCCATTCCTACTTTTTGTTCCAGCCTTCCATACAGGATATTGTTTATTTTTAGTGTCTCTTTCTGATATTTGCTCTAATACTCAGCACAACTGCTGGCTACATTTAGCCACACAGGATAGATTTGTCTCTGCAGATAGTCTTTCAAAGCAGTTTTGAGCACGTTCCTGTTCTGTGAGCTGGATGATGAACCTGTCTCCCCAGGAGTACTTGAAAGCAGACAGAAATCTCCCAGTGCTTGGGCATCCCGACGGAACAGCAGATATCAGCACCTACAACGTCTCACAATTTATTCTTAGATTCTTTCCAAATTCTGCATTGCAACTGACGCTAAGCTTGTTAAGTTAAGAGGTTTCATGCCTCTCTATAGTCTGATACTCTCATTCTTTGTTCAGTCTGTATGTAAGTGTTCTGAATAAAAGACCATTATGCATATTTCAGTCCACTTGGATACCTGAAGTTTCAACCGGCAAGTACTGAAGGTGTTTTAAGTGTATTAGCAACTGCATTTTTTAAAAACTTAAAGTAGCAGTGACTAGCCACTTTCTGTTTGATTGCTGTCCTGTCTCTGGGCACAGAAAACACAGCTTTCAATATGAACGTTATCGGATACCTTTTCCTTTTAATTATAGCATACCTACTGGTAATAGAGGCCTTGATTTAAAAAAACCAAACTTTATTGTAAGAGTGGCCCCAGTTTAACTAGTAGTTACTTTGTCTAGCTGCTTCTGTCTACATCCAACTAATTCCAGATAGGACAGCTAGCCAGAATTTCCTTGATTTAACAGCAGAGTGGTAGTCTATTTTCCTTTTTTTATTCTAATATCTATAATTCAAATAGGACTATGACTGCATCGTGTGTAATTTTGTTTTGCTTGATTGCTACTTTGCTTTCTTCTCTTGCTCTGCTCAGACAGTCTTTGTAGGCCAGTACACTCACTGATAAACAACACTCTGCATTTAATTTCCTGGGTTTTCTATGTTCTGCCTTGCCTGTGCTTACAGTACCAACTGGAAATACAAAGAAAGTTCTGTCTGGCCTGCATTTACATTTAAAATCTCCACTTTTTAGTTACTGCTTACTTTTTGACTAGGAACATTTTTTTTTGTTTGAACACTTTTGCATAAAATGCCATTATGACCCTGTAAAAAACCCAGAAGACTTTTTTTTTTTTATTACTGTAACTACAGGTCTTTGCTTGTCTTGTGACCACTGATAAATAATCTTAAGGCTTGCTCCACTTACGTTTTTCATCTAGATGCAGGCTTGCTCATCAGTTTCTACAGCCCTTGGCACAATAAAAACTCAGACCTGTCTGATTCACACTTTTTTAATCTTTAGAAGTCACAAATTAATTATCTTGAAAGATTCAGCCAGAAGAGTAAAACTTTTCACACAGTACAACTACGCATCAGCTTTTTTTTCTCCAGATATCTTATTAACTTGTTGAATGTACATATTTTATAGGTTTAAAATACATTTCTAAGCATTTCTGAGTTTTTGCACTGTTACTCTAAGCCCACCATTAACCTGCCAACACTTTGCAGAAATACAATCACAGTTTACCCTCTGTATGCTTTTCTTTTTGCTTCCTTCACTCAGCTTTTTGATATAAGGAATACCCAGGTATTCTGCTTTGATTATTATGGTTCTTCAGGGTTGTTTTATTTTGCAATACTCAGTTCATGATTTCCTGTACCTACATAAGACAATTTAATTTCAAAACTATGCTCGCTGTTCAAGCATAAAATGAAAGACTGCCTACAAAGTGAAAAATTCCTTCTGATTCTATTATCCCTTCCCACTTGCTGACCACTTTATCAAGCACTTTCTAAACATGTTCCATGCTCCAGATACTGAGGTATTGCACTACATTTACAGAGCAAAAGGGACTTACCCACTACTGCCTAAGCACATGAGCATACCTGACACCTATGCACATATACACTCAAGGTATGTTAATTGACTACCCATTTTCAAAACTTCTTCCTCATTAACTTTAAAGCAAATCAATTATTTTAAACGTTACTAATTTCAAACCTCTTTACTCACACTGAGTCAGACCAAAGGTCTATCCAGTCAGCACTGTGTCTCCAACAGCAGCCATAAGCAGATGGCTAGGGAAGAGCTGCTGTACACAATACCTTTCCAGCTTCCAACTATTTTTAGCTCAGAGTCCTCTGAAGTCATATGTGATTTCTGTCTATTTACTAAACTTCAACAGATTTCTCTTCCATTCATTTTCCCTGTCTTCCCTTGAGCTCCCATAAATTTTTAGCATGCTAGTTATCCCACTGATGTGTTTATAAAAGAGAATTCTAAGTTTTTCATTCTACAAATGAAAACCTGGCAAAAAAGAAAGGCTTCGAGGTTAGATAGCCAATGCAACTCTCACAGCAACTTCACTTTTAACTCTTTATCCTTACTGCTTTCAATTGTTTGGGTTTTTTTGGCAGAATAAAATTTTTGTGTTTTATTCAGAGCTCCCTCTTCTGCTTCAGTTTTTATGACTTTGCCTATATACATTTTTCCAGGAAAAGAAAAAAAAAAACCCATGGTACTATGAATGATGGAAACCTATTGCATAAACAAAGTATGCCTATTCAACTATAATGTCAAATGTTTCAAAGGGATACACTCAGTACTAGTAATCTACATATATGATTGCAGTTTTATCTATCCTAATAGAACATACGAGACTTCAAGGTTTTAAATAGCATCTTGCCTTTTCTCATTTTAATTTTCTGAAACTGAAGTAATTTCTGACAGTCTTGAATTTCACCCTTTGTCTCAAGACAATAGGCCTTACTACAGTAATATTTCACTGATTTTACATCAGTCATTAATGCAATAATAGTGTAAACTATGACCACATTTTAATAAAAATTAGAGCATTTAACCTTTTATATAAAAATATGTCTGTCTACTGTATCTAAAATTCTTAATAATAACTATTTCCAAAAATAAACTGAGATGCTCATTCTATCATTCCTCGCAATTACCCTGTAACAGCAGGTAAAAGGACTGAAGAAACATAAAAAGGCTATTCAAGTTCCAGGTTCAGCCACTAGAGAATTTCTCAAAGCACAAGAACAAAGGAAAAGAGAGCTACTGTCTACCTTCAGCACATTTTATCACAGATTCAGGCAACAGGAAGGAGCTGCCAGAAGCTGGGTCAGAGAGTGTGAATTATATAATTGCCATACCTATCCTAAGCAAGTATGAGCAGATTGCCAGAGTTCAGACAGTCTCCTCAGTGGCTAACCCACCGCAGCAGTACAAAATCTGCACTTGCAGTTAAGCTCTCGCTCTCCACAGGCACGGGCTTTGCCTCTGAAATGCACACCAATTGCCCACACACTGTATCAAGTGACAACACATTTAAAAACTTCTAATTTGAAGAAATTACATAAAGCTTAGACTATACGGCTAAGTTATTCATTATGGACTTACATACTAACTCACACAAATATAATGTAAAATGGATTGGTTTTTTTCTGATTTTTATCCCTTATTCAGTTATACATATACAAGCATTCACTTATAGAGATCTGATTACTCCAAACGCTTATTTCGTACAAGTTCAAAAACAATCTGACCCGCAGCTGAGTTTGCCACAGATACAGTTTAGATTATTTATATTTCTCTTAAATTTGAAAATAATCAATAAAAGCAGTTACAAAGTTAGAAATCACATTCATTCACTTTGACAGTCGTAAGCACATTTGCATTTATAAAGACATCAAGCAGAAGACTCTACATAGCTTTTTAAAATAATAAATCATTTAGAGTTTGCTAGTCATGTCCTAAAAAGCCTTACTGACCCTTTCTAAGGCACAGGTTATTTTCAAACTATTCTAAGGAATTTAACAGTGCTGTGTCAAACCAAGTGCTATGCTTATTCCTTAACACCACTGAAGAGCTGACATTAAGTATTAAGTAAGGATTAACTTGACGAATGTAATTTACATGCCATCTATAAAACTGCTTAACCTTTTTTTAAAATATTATAAAAAAATAACTGATTGTCAGTTCTCTTAGAGAACATCAAAGATTTCTGTATAAAAATATGAAATTATTCAGCTGTGAACAACTGTATTACCCCCAGCATAATGCTGTAGCTATAAAAGAAAAAAAAAAACAAAACAGTAAGAATATAGAACCTAAACAGCCTTCACCATATCTTGGATATACAAAGCCCTCATAATTCAATGATATATTATCTCTCCTAAAGCAATAAGCAATTAAGCAGATTCCTTTCTATCAAGAAAGAAGGAGTAAACAAATACATAACCCTCCCCATATCTTCAAAAATTAGTTTCACTGTATCTAGAAACACAGAAAGCACTGAAATACACTGACCATGTATGGCATGGCACACCTGAGGACATACCTTTGCTTTACACTCCCAGAATTAATGGATATTTTATTTCCCTTCTCTTCTTGGTGTTCTGCACAGAGAAGCTATCCCAAACCTTTGATTATTCTTGTTGCCTGTTTCTGTACCAAGTCTAGCAGAGAGATCAGTGTTGGATAATCAAATTCAAAGCATGGCCTATGTATGTCATGGATTTTTACCATAGAATAGTAATGTTTTATGTTATGACCCCTTTCTAATAATACTCAACACTATTTACTTCCTTTGACAGCTAGTGAAAACTGAATTGGTGTTTTTACAGAAATGTCTGTCAGAACACTTTCCTGAGCTGTAACAGCTGATTTGAAGTCAAGGTTGGTTTTTTTTGCATAAAGTTATTTTATTCTCATGAGTTACTTCACATTTCTGAAAACGAGTTTCTGCTTCTATTTTATCACCCATTCATTCAGTTTTGTGAGATCCTTCTACAACTCTGACACAAGACAGTGGTGAAATCAAGAGCCATCAATCTGTATCACCTCTAGACTATTATCAGAGTAGAGGAGTATATTTTTCTGCAATCACTGAAATAATTTTATTAAAATATCACTACTCTGTAAGTGTTTGACAGAAATTAACAACTGTGACCATGTTCTAACATTTAAAATACCTGCTAATTTCACCTGAAAATCCCCCTCTTAAATCATGTGCCAGCTAAGGTGCGCACTACTTCCTTTCTGGAATTCTGTGTGCATACAGTTTGGATTATCCTTGCTCAGTTGAGGAAAACATTAAAAACCATTTTTTTTATTCAGTCCTAGTGGTGAGGAAGAACAACTCTACAAGGTCTGAGTATTTTAACAGCCACTAAGGAAATAAAACTGTAAAACCATGTGTGAGTTAGCAGAATCATAATTAAAAGTATGTTGTGCCATTCCAGGAGCCCACGTTAAAAGTTACACATTCATTGACAATGAAGGTTATGAAGATCCAATGGCAAACACCTTTTTCAGTGACTGAACCCTCTTTCAGCAGTAGGCTTGATTTAGAAAGGTTTCCACTATTACCCCAAGTGGGTAAATCTCAGGAGGATCTCGTCATTTTGTGTCCTAATTACTGCAATGCTCTTTTCTCTACCCCTACACCACTCATAGCCATTTAGATCATTCTCCAAAGAGCATTTCCTTAGTCTATTGCTTTGTCTAAGACACCACTTTCCCTGTATCTCTCTGACACAGGAAACAGTCACACCCATCTATCATCTCACTCCTTATCAACAGGGTTGATTCCCACTCTGGTGAGCCTTCAATCATTCTCTTTTTAATTTTGCAACAGGACTTCCCAGGTGAGGTTTCATTTTACCCTTAAGTGATTTAATCTACAAAAAGGAGCAATCCCACTCCCTTGTAACTCTCAGGCACATGCATCATCCTGATTTTTCCCATGCATTTCCTTCAGTATTCAATCCGATCTCACAATGAGCTGATTTAGAAAATACAAACCCCTACAAAAGAGCCATTATTTTTCTGCTGGTTTAGCTCCCTAAACAGGCTTACTGTAGTGGTCAAATGAGCACAGGTGCCAGTGAAAAGCAGGGGTCACAACTACGTATTTTGGTGACAGATAGCCATTGGATCAGGTCAGCTGTAATGCGAAGCCTTACTCAGACTCTCCCTTATGCTTTGTAAATCACTTCTTTTAACTTGGGACTCTAATCTTGCATGATGAGTATAAAAATATTTATTAACTGATGCACAGGAAATAATTCAACCATCTGACTGTTTCCATCTATCTGTATTGCCCAGCTGTAGCCCATATTATACTGGAATTGTGAACTTCTTGGGGGAAACGTTCTTCATGTCTGCTTCTGCAAAGCAGGGGTCACGGAATCATCTGTTTTACTTTATTTTCATTCTGTTTTACTTTTACGTTTTTGTATTTTCACTCAAATAGAAAACTGTTAAAATTCTATTGAAAATTTAACTGAAACCCAGTTGATGCAAGTCTTCACTGACAGAACCTGAGGCACAAAAAGAGGTATCAGAGATAAAAAAACTTATATTCTGATTTGTTAGTGATTCAAAGCCTTGGGCTCTTTTTGACATCTTCTCATTATGGAAAATATAGTCAGTGAAGGTCAAAAAGAAACAGTTGTCCAGACTTCAACAGAAGTTAATTTCTAAGTATAAGAAAAGCAAACTTTTGTTTCAAAGCAGTAGGATAACCAACTCAGGAAGCTGTAACTTACAGCCCATGCATAGTAAAGCACACAGTTAAGGGAAAATAAGCAAACAACTTAAATTCTAGCTCATGCCACTTCTGCAAATCAAGCCTACTGACAACAGACAGGATGAGAAGAAATGTCCACATGATTATCTGGTACAATCACGCAACAAAGCTGTAGTGACACATGAATCAAAACTGAAAATGGTACCAAGAATATTACACTGTGAGCCTCTCCAAAGCTCTCCTGTTTCTCGTGGAGAATCTCCTGACCTTTGGGGATGGGTTCTTTGGAGAATTTCTTGGGCTAAGTAAATACAGACAGAAAACAATCTAACAAGAGTTTTTTTAAAAGGCAGTTGATCTAACTGCAACTAAATTCAATTATGAGTTATACCCTAAAAGCATGACACAAAGGTCTGATCACCAGAGTTACCTCTCAAGTGGAAAATCAATGAGACATGAGTCACACTGGATGAAATGACATCAACTCACCCGTCTTTACCTCCATATCCCTGCAAAAAATTTCCTCTCTACATTCAGAATTTCAGCAGGAGAAAAATAATAACCCTTCATGCAATATAGGAAGTTTCAATAAAATAATTTCTGGGCTGTAATTAACCAGGGATATTTTCAAATCATGAGAGACATAACTGAAATTCACAAATATTAACAAGAAATGAATTACCTATATTGTTGTTGTGGGGGTTTTTTGAGGGGTAGTCAGAAAACAACAACAGAAAAAGACTGTCTAGATCTTAACATCAAGAAATCCATTCCTTCACACTTATACACTTGGATAATTGGAATGGTCGTGACTGCAAACTGTACTCCATAAAGCAATCCATTTATGAGAATAAAATAGCAGATTCTTGAGGATTTGCAGAATTCTCTTTGGTTCAACAACTAAGAACTTCAAGCTCTATATCAAGAACCAAACTGAAATAGGACTTAGCATCTAAAGAGTCTTGAAATGAAGTGTAAAGTAGGAAAAGAAATCTGAAAGAGATTTCACTTTGGGGCTGAGGGGTGAGGAGGCGAAGCTTTATTTGCACAAGGACATCACACAAAGAATAAAAGTTTCTCACTGTCCTTTTCAGCACTGGCTGTGAGGTGGCAGTTATGTGAAGAACCTTTTCCATCTGAAGTATCTTAGGAATCCTCTTAACAAAGGATCAGTGGATTCCCAATTATACGATCCAGAGAAATTCTCAGCTGACCTCACTGAAGAGAAATGAGATAACTACACTTTGTTCTGTTAGAAACCACTTCCTTACAGATGGATTTAAAACCACGCAAGCACATATGAAAAGTAATTGCATTACTGCAGCCTCCACAATGATACTGTGAATAATGATTTTTTTCAGCCTCTCTGCATTTTTTGCAATGTACTAACGGAAATTCTAGAAAACTGACACAATAAACACCATGATTCTGATAATAGAAAACTAGTTTAAAAAGAAATAAATCATAATCTGCAGTGGCTCTCTATTTTGCCTATTTTTCCAGAGCAAAATAAATTTAAAAACCAAAACAAAATAAACCAAACCCCAAAGTTGCAGACCGAGGACTGAAAAGAACTGAGAACTTCTGGTTAGCTTCCTCTTTCCTGAAGCTCAGCTTTTGAGGAAATACCCAAAGAACAGTGCTGGCAGGATAGCAAACCACAGAAACGTTATCAAATCTTTACAATTGACAATTTAGACAGAGTAGTTACTAACAAATGCAATACAATCCTGTATACTTAACCAGTAAAAGTCACTGCTAGTTATACTCTGACTTTCAGACATGTACAGAGAAAGTGCAAGTAAATTAAAAGATAGTGGGTGGAAGAAAAAGCATGTACCAATATATTCTAACTTTAGAACGATTAATAAAATACAATTTTTAAAGTTGCTAAAGAAATTTTATACACTTGGAAATAGAAAAAAACCAAGCAAACAAACCCCAGCATCTGTTGTAATGTTATTACATTCCCACTCCAAGTCTTTTAGTCAGTCACTGTCTATACTCCCCCAGTCCACTCTGCAGGAAATACTTCTCGAAACTCCAGGTTAAAAGAACCTTTTTCAGACAGTTCTGTCTGACAGTTTCTTCTCAGTTACAGCTCTTCAGGTGGAGCTTAGGGAATAGGTGCATCTGTCTCTGCCTAAGACTTAAGCCTTTGTGCTCTTACTGCACGAGATACTGTGACCCCTTTATAATACTCTACAAAAAAGCCTCTGTGCTGCAGTGATACACATAAGGGAAATCCCTGAAGACTTAAAACACTTGAGGAAAGGAACAAATTTCTTTTCTGACATTATTCTACAAACAGTGTATGCTTTCTTCCTTTATTGATTTTTAGAAACAGGATTTTTGTTAACAGCTTTGAGATCACATTTACTTAACCAAAATAAAGTATAAGAAACCTTTAGAACTACAAAGTACAAGAAAGCTTTAGAACTAACTTTCACCACATCCTACTGCATTTGCACCTACATGCAAGCAAACATCGCATCAGGATCTAAAACCAGTACCGTGTCAGTTACCAACACTTTGTTTCTCAACGGTTTAGTGACCAATTTCCCATCAATTACAACAAAGGGAGTGATGATACCCTGTGAAGTTAAAAGTTTAATCTGTATCATTGGTCAGATGGAAAAATACCCTAAAAGCCTAGTTACAATTAGGCAGTAATAGACTGAAAGCATTTTAATCTGAGTCCTCTGCACTCTTTTTAAATGTCGAGAATGTGACAGAATTCGTTTCACTTTAACCCTTTTCCTAATTACAGAGCACGTACATATGTGACACTGAGCCTATCCTTCATTCATCATTAAGCCAAATTTCAAAAATCAAAAATGTGAACAAGGTCACATGGAATGTAGGCAGTTGATTTTGAATAGAAAAAGTGCAGAATAATTCATTAAACTGAATTTGGTTCTTAACACAGTTTTATCAAATTGCCCAGTACTTCTAATCCTAAAAAGCTTCAACAACTCATTTGTGTCAAGGTTAGTTCTTCCAATTTAATCACATATTTTTAAATCACGTAAAATAATCTCAAAGGAGAAACTTTGTTTAGAACTAGCATATATAGCAGAACGCATACATTTCTCTTCAGGCTTTTCCATATTGTGACTACTACACACCAATGGGCATGGAAGACTGAAATCTCTTTCTAACTCATAGAACATAAACCAATTTTAAATAACATCGTATTTATATAACAAACTCTTCAGGAACCTGAAAATACTTTATAAGTGTTGATTATCCTTCAAAATACATCTCAGATAATAACTGTTATGTCTATTTTACAGAAAGAAGGGGAAGTTTCATGATTTGATCTGTTTCAAAGCCTGGGATGCACCCAATTCCCTGGCTCCCTAGACCTAATCTTTTGAACTTTGCTTCTCTTCAATTAAGTCCTCTGAAAGACTTTGACTCTAGCTCAGTTTATTTCTACTGGATCATAAAAAATGCACAAAGGTAAGTCAAAGATATTAAATATACACAGAAGACTCTATTAAAGTTATTTTCAATATTTCATTATGGAAGGCTTTAATAAATGCTTCATTAAAAAACATTTCATGAATATGTTTGATGATTTTTTTTTTAAATTAAACCTTGAAAACTGTCATATCACTAATTTTTTTTTTTTTGCTCCACCATGAAGTTTTGTTTTGTTTTTTTTAAATCATGGCCAGCAAAATCACAAAAATCATAAAAATGTGGTAGAGCTCATGCTGACAAGTCATCCTACCTCCTGTGCCGAGGACAGACCAACTATACCGAAATCAACTCTGAAAGGAGGTTATTTAACTTTTGCTAGAGCACTTTCAGCAATAGATATCCCATTACCTCCCTCAGATATTTAACCCTGTAATTATCTATCTATAGAACTGAAAACTTTTTCCTGACATCGAAATCTCGTTTTGTACTCTTTAGAACCATTATTTCTTATCCTACCAAGACAGAACAGTTTATTACATTCTTCTCTGTAGCAATCTTTATCATATTTGAAGCCTATTATTATGTCTCCCCATCTCTGCTATAGACTAAACAAATGCAATGCTTTCAGTCCTTCTGCAAAGGTCATTATTGCAACTCTTCTCTAAATATTCTTCAATCAGTCCAAATCTGCTTGAAGGAGAGTAACAAACAAATGGAGACAGTACATCATCTGACCCCTTACACTGAGTACTGCAGAAGAATTTCATATCTTACATGCAACAACAACCCTGTTCATATAGCACAGTGACTCATTTTTTTATAGAACTGTCATGATTCCTTTGTGTTCATTTTGTGATACAGCTGCTTATTTGCAGAACTGTCACCCAGACAGTTGTTTCTCATATTTAAGTTTATTGCTGCTACCCAAACATATTACTTTGTGTTTCTCTTTACTGAACTGCATCCCATACAGTTCAGATCATTCATCCACTTTGTCAAGACCATTTCACACTCTAATGCTTGTATTACCTCCAAGATTTGTACTGTCCAGGCAGTTAGTAAATCTGCTTTGTTCTATCATCCAGGTCACAAACTGAAAGACTAAACAGGATTAAATTCAGAAAATACACCTCCACGATTCCACTCGATGCATGCCTTCAATCTGAAACTGTCCTTAGAGCATTTAATTAATAAGTAACTATCCAGCATGGCAAATCTTCTCTGACAGTATCTATTCTTGGTCTTTCTAAGATTCTTTAGCTGTGGAGATAAAATCCCTAACTTCAACAGTACTGTACAAGCAGAGTATCTTTCAAACACAAATATACAGGGGAGGCTCCACCACTCTCCTCCCCCACTAATATATTTCTATGTGGCACAGTAACCCAGTTGCATAGCTCCTCCAATTTTGCATTTGGGCTATATTCCTGTTTTTCTTTTCTATACTAGAGATACTACAGAGACACTTCAACTCATAAAAAAAAACAAACACTTGCTCTGAAAAATTCAGATCTTACGTACATATATATGCACCAATAAAACAAAAACAACAACAAAACCCAGGATGTTACCATTTATGTACCAACAGGCAAACACTCAGGAACACCCGTTTCCTTTTTGACTTTCAAATTTTCTAACTAAAATAAGTGTTTTAAACAAAGTTCAAAACACTACATTTTAGGGACACAATTCGGGTATTTCCCATGACAAAACTGCAAAAGACTGACAAAATCCTACTGTGTTAATACTGATGTATTCCCTGAAAGGTAAGCTTTTACCCTTCATACCAGTAGTTTGTCTGGCACTGGTGTACCCACTAATCAAAACAAATATTTGTGTTTAAATACTCTATTTAAATCTGAACTAGTAAAACCATCTTTAAAATCTTGGACAATCAAATTGTCTATCTTGCCAACATTTGTTCCTATGTCCTATGATGAAGTTCAGTGGATGAGAAAATATGGAGACCAGCTAACGGCCATCTAATACATAAAACATCACTACAAAGAGAATCAGCTGTTTTCTGAAGCAACAAGACCCAAAGTAATCAGCTTAATGCAAAGCAAAAATATTTAAATTGCGTATCAGGTAAAACTTTAACCATGGGGTGATGAGCTGCTGAAACAAGCAACACAAAGAGGAACTTGGTCATCAGAGGGAATGATCTCGGTATACTGCCAAAGGGCAGAGGATTGGACTAGCTGATCTTTCTGCATTTCTACATTTAAGTGAATTCATTATAATCATCAAAACATTAAAGTATCTTTAAAGAACATTTTTTTGTAAGTTAAGCTACTAAGCTTTTTGACTGAAGATATAAAAAACTCTTGTATGACAAATCATCTGTATAAGGAAAAGTAGTTAAATGCAAACTTCTAACGAATACACAAATTCTGAACACAAACTGTACAGATTATCAACCTATTATGCTACAAAATCAAAACTGAGTGTTTTGATTACAAAGCTGCACCTTTTTAGAAGTCTTTTTGTTTGAAAAACAGTGTCCAATAAGAAAGAGAACACACTAATGTTCAGCTCTGCATTTCTTAAGTGTTTTATGAGTTACTCAAACAGAAAGGTGGTCTTCACAAAACTAAAATAAACTCTCATGACGGTTGTTCTACAACCAAGGCAGTTCTCAAAGCAGGAACCATATTTACAATGTTCTTACAACTAGAACAGTATACCCTTAAGTGTTAAAGTTTACCAGAAGCAAGTTCCTATAATCATCAGCTTGATTTCCAGCAAAGAACACTTAATTTGGAAACCAAAAAAAAAAAAAAAAAACAAAAACCTTCCTCACTACAGAAGTGACAAAGTTTCTCACTTTCTGCAACTTCGCTCCCACCTACACAGGCGGCAGAATTTTTCTTGTTCAAGGTTTTTAAGGACAAGTTCTACAAATATCTGTCTGGAATAATTTAAGTATGTTTAAACCAAACCTAAAGAAAGGGAAAAATAGGTCTTAAAGTACTGCAGTCCTAGAACTATAAGTGCAGTGTAAATCTATGGATATAAGCAAGTGCTGCATACTTGAAAAATGTTACCTCTTGCAAATCTGGTTCTTTATGACCAGAGAAACCTGTATCATCAGTTCCCATACAATGCATTCCCATTTTTGGGAAAAACAAAACAAAGCAAACCCCAACAGATTAGCCCTAAAGATTTTAAAGAAAGCTTTTCAGATGTGAAAGACTGAATTAAAAAACAAAAAAAACCCAACCACAATTGGAAGTAGGACAGACTGCAAAGACTTCTGTATCAACTTTCCGAGCACTTTTAGAAACATTAAGAAAACATTTCTTCCTTCCCTTATCCAACAAAGTGGTAAAAGAGCAGAATAAAAGTCTTTTCACCTTTTAACTACCAGATGACTCTTACTGACCAGAAGTCAATCTACTCAAAGAACCTAGAATGATCTCAAAGAACCAGAAACCAAAAAAATCCTTAACTCTCTTGAAAATATTGGGAGAGTAAAGCCTTCATCCTGTATGAGACTCTGGAGAGCAGACTGGAATCTCACTACACAAGTACATTAGAAACACGGATAAATATCCGAGCAGTCACATGCTGTTCAGCTGTAGAACAGAACCCATACTAGGATACATTCCCAAATTTTGTGAAATAGACACCTAGTTATTTTTGCACATTAGAAGTGTAATAACACTGAGCTCAAAAATTCTATTCTCTAAATAAATACACACCTAAATTATCAACAGTATTTTAATTTAAGGTCATAACTGCTGCTGCTTACTGACACACACAGCTGTACTGTGTAAGAGTCCTTCACAAAACCCCTTACTGTAAATTCAAGACATAGAATGTTTTTACGAAATAAGCACGACAGTACTGGAGAAACCCTGCGCCCATGGGAGTTTCATGAGTGATTTCAATTGGGTGAAAATTTCACCTGAAAGCTATGGTTTTGAACATTTTACCACATAGTCTTTACTATAAAAGGACTGCATTTTTCTCCCATACTGTTTAACACACCCCATCTTTTTTCCTTAAGTAAACTTTTTTCCTACTTATTAAGCAAATACTATTATTAACCCAAAAGGCAGTACAGTGAGATTAAAAGATACCTGAAAACAAACTGCAACAATAACTTGTCAACTTCTTTTCTGAAAAGTTATACTTGCTTATGAAAACAACCAAATTTTGCTAACCCAAATCTACCAAGGACTGGATCACCAGTCCTTGGTAGCAGCTAGGAGGTGAGGGAAAGCACCATAACTAACAATATATTAGGAATATACCCAAAAAGCATATTTTCAAAAGGTCACACAAGTTAGTATTTAATATGAAATAGAGGACACTTAGAGCTTCACTTGAAAAGCCTCAGTAAATGATCACTGTGCTATGTGTACAGAAATAATGGCAGTATCAATGGAAAACATGCAAATATATGTTCAGCAACTAATAAGCTACTAAAATTTGTTTGATAACTGAAAGCATATTTCCAAAATACAGCCTGGAACTTCAAAGCCTGAAGAACATATTCTTTTACAAAAAATTAGTATCAGTTATGTGGCAGCCTAAAACTAGATTAGTAAAATGAAGAGTTATACTCCAATACTACAAAAACTGCCAGCGTTCCTGGGTAATCAGGGACAGAACACAAGACAC
>KZ505817.1:135111-168141 GCA_002844005.1 Limosa lapponica baueri
GAGAGGAACAGAGCTTTCTGCGTTGCTGCAGGAGCACCTGTGAGCACTGAAATGTGGCAAATTGCAATCCGGTTAGAAATATGTTCTCTTGGTGAAACAGCTGCTGCGGCTGGAGGTATTACTGCATTTCAGACAAGCGCTGGTGCTTTCACAGTAGAACTGACTCTTCTCGGTTGCTTCAGTGCAAGATCGGGGTTTTTTTTATTTTTTTTTTCCAAATTCCATGGTGGTTTCAGGGTGCAGTTGAGTAACAGAGCTGACCTAACCCGATGGCCTGCTGGCGCGTGGGGCAGCACCCTTCCCCCCCATCTCCCCTGCCCCCCACCCTGGTGCTCTTCTGCACATATGGTAAACCACCAAGAAACTGTTCCTGTTTCTGGTGTGGTATTCTTCAGTTAGAAAATACACCACGTTGGCTCACTGTGGAGCCTCACATAAGAGCCAGCTGCAAGACTGGGGTGAGAGTTGCCAGTAGAGGGGAGGACCAAGACAATCCTCTTTTGGCAGCAGTAACTTTTGGCAACAAGATTAAACCAGTCAAACGATATTGCCTAACCACACCTTACACCAGGATTTGCCTTGAATTCACAGAGGAGGACTTAAATATTATGTTCTGCCATCTTGCCTAAGAAGCAATAATGTCTAGTGATGGGATGATAACAAAGAGCAACTGTTGTTAGTGGTGTGATGTTTCAGGTAATGGTTCCTGCTAATGAAAGGGATCCTCCCGAGGCTCTCGCCCCACCTCCGCGTGCCCCCAGCTTTTCCCTGGACCGAATCCAGCCATTGTGTATCTACAGGGTAGTTTGGCTGAGCTAACCTTGCAGAGCAATATTTACAATATGCAAAGAAGAAAAAAGCACTCCATGGATAGTAAGGACTGAGATCAAGCAAGTTTACTAAGACCTCCGCCCGAGAGAATTTACATTTAAACCTGGAGAAACCGGCTTCGTTTGAAGCTGGCTGGGGCTCTACATCCACTCTGTTGTCCCCATAGTTCAAAATCTCTTTTTCATCCAGTCATGCTATCCTGCAGCCCCTTCCCCACAGTGTCCTACAGCACCTTTTAAGGAATTCCTAAGTATAAAGGAGTATGCTCCTGGCTAGCAGCACCACACTGCTTTCTCCAATGCATGTTCGCTTCCAGTCAGTCCCCCTTCCTCCTCATACACCTGCCTAAACTACATCACATCCCTGAGTCTTGCGGTGGCAGTTTCCTCTGTGCTACAGCACCCATCTTGTACCAATAATTGGTAGCTGTATTTATTACGGGCAGCCTTCCAATAACAATTTCTCTGGCCTCATCAATGTGGGTAGTAAAAAAAAAACCACCAACCAAACCATCCCACAATTCTGATCAAGGGAAAATGGTATTAATGGCAGCTTTTCAGCATCTTACAATGGGACAAGCTGAAAAATACTAGATCAGCTCCTCCTCCCCCAATTTGATACCTTCTACAAATTCAGGAGCTGAGATGTTTTCTCTCCCTTCACATCACTGAGACCTCAGCTCATGTTTGTGCATAGAGAACTGCCCGAAGACCACGAGGTCCAGCTTTGAAGCTGGGACATGGCTCATGCTCTCAGCAGCAGCAGCATTGCTGTTTCTACCTGTCTCAATCCATGAAATAGCTTAATTGCTTATTATTAGAGCAAATTAAATGTGATTGTCTTCTGATTAACAAAGAGTTAAAAGATTAACAAAGTTCACTCTTCACAATTCAGCAATATGGAGAAACTGATCCTAAGGACATCTAGGTTAGTTTTGCGACAGCTGCTCTGGCATCTTCACACCCTGCCCCAAGATCAGCGTTAGCAGCTATTACTGCTTCCTACCCGGCCCTGCGCTTCAAACAGGGCTGATGTTCTTGGCTACAGATCTTACAGATCTTGGTTCTTAAACAGGACATGCAGGGCGAGGAAGATTATAGCTGAATTTATCTCCAGAGTTCAGCTCCGGCTTATTTGTTCTGACTCAAGGTCAGCCGTGTTGGCCGGGCTGGTTGTGTGGAATTACCTGGGTGCTGCACGGGAAGCCCTGGACGAGAGCAGAGAGACTTTTCCTGAAGCCAGCTTAGGTTCAGTAGGGTCAACTTCCACAGTGTGGCCCAAACCCAATAAACCCTCCTGTGCTGGATAGGAGTTGGGTCAGCACAACACTCAGAAATCTCTGCACGAATTACTGTACCATCTCAATAATTTTGTTTGTATGTACTTCATACATGGCCTTTTAGGATTTTGTATTTACACGTTTCTGAAAGAAAAAAAGCATTTGCATTCTCGGGAAGAAAATTCCAACAACAGATGCAGAAAATAACCTAAAGTTATAAAAGGGAAGTTTTTGTTGTGCTAAAACAAACAAGAAAAATTAACAGCATTAAGACAATTTTCTGCTTAAATGTGTGTCCTTACACAGAATCACTTCATGTTTTCTTTGTTATAGGTCCTCTGTTTCACTGCTCAGTTCTGCCTGCTGCATTCCCTGGAGAGCCCATTTTTTCCATTCATGTTTCCGTATGTAAAGAACAAATCTGAAAAAGGCTAGATTTCCCTTAATATCAGCAACAACAAGAAAGCATTTTCAGTGTTTTTACCTGAAGCAAAATGTTTCAGATAAACAAAATTGTTTTGTGTCTAAACTTCAAAAAAACCAAATTTTGCCTGAAGACATACCCTCCTGACTCATTTAGGTGTGGCTTCAGTAGTTTACATCAGAGTTCACAGGCTTTTTGCCACAACTTTTATTAAATTTATGATATTATCAATTCTGTAATATAGTAACAGAATGAATGGGTTTAATATTTCCATTACTTCAAATACTACTTGGACAAGGACTACAGTAGTTATGGAAGTCAGCATGTCAAAAATAATAATTAAAAAAAATGCAGCTGTGGAAATTGCACAGGATTATAACTAGTCATCTGGTCTAGTATCTACTCCAATTCACTCCAGCCATAAATTTAGAATGCCTGGGTTTATGACACTTTTTTTTTTTTCTTGTGGGAACAAGGCAGGGGGAAATCAAAGTTTTAGCTCTTTATTAAACAGAACAATCTCCAGTCACTGATAAAGGATATGTACATTAGACAATTTAGGAGTCTTACAACCTGCACAGACTCTTGCAGCGTTGACTCTGGTTATGGAAAGAAGTCGTATTCCACGTTGAAAAAGCAAGTTGCCAATTACAAAAGCTAAACGCATTTAGGAAGTTATTAGATTATTTCCATTTTATGCACATATATATATATAAAATAGGGGCAATCTAAGACAAATTGGTCTAAAAAGTTGCAGCTAAGTAGGCAGAACTGATACTTATTTTGAATAATTAAATTCATTAAATTATATTCAGTACAATGTATAACCACTTCTCGCTCATGAGGTATTCCCATTTAAATGACTATTTCTCATTTCAGTAGAGGCTTCAAAGTCAGGCAGATATGAAATGATAGCTAGACTGTAGTACGTTATTAGAAAAAATATTCCAGATTGGAATTCATTAAACATAAAAGCAGTATACCAAGAAGGAAACTCCCTGTTTTTCAGAATGTATTCTTCTTAGTTTTTTTAATGCTGAAGAGCGACTTTTAACATTTCAAAACTGAAATACTGGTGTCTAAATATTTTTTTTATTTATTTTTTGCTTTCTTTCAGTTTCTTTGAGCATGTTATTATTCTAGTGTCTAAACTTTGACTCAGGCTTCAAGAAAACAACAGTCCAGAGACTTCCAGTTTCTGGAAGATTTTATGTATGTGAGAGAGGGAAGTTTTGACTAAGCGGGATTAGAATGGGAGCTGGACCTATATGGGCACAGGTGTTTTTGTTTAAGGCTCCTGAAAAACTGAAGTCCATATTAATAGTTACCTTACTGGAGCATTCACATCAGCACTGACTAAGAGTTCATTAGCTTACTCTAGGAATCTTACTTCTTTAAGATGTTAGGAACTCCTATCCAAGCGATCACTTTTATCTTTCCCCTCTCTTTAGGAGCTTCCCTTTGTTACACGTACAGAGCACTCTCAGGTATTAGTGGTTCTGTGTTAATACTTTGAATTATGTACAACCTACATAAGGACGTGTCAGGTCATGGAATATCCCTGTTACTGTTTCGACTTCCTTACACATTCTTTCAGGTCCTAGACCACAATAAAGGGCTCTGTTGTTACGCAAACTGAACAGCATGTAGTATGTTCAATGTAAACAGAGATTATAAGTTTTCAAGTAAGATGTAGATGCCTAAATCTCCAAAGAATAGGACCTGGCACATTTCTGCCTAGCCTTTGGGCACTTTTTTTTTTTCCAAACAGAAGTTTTTTTAAAGACAATCCCAGCTTGTGATTAGGGCCCTCTCATACAGGATGTGAAAGATTGAATTTTTATTTAAACCTAATTGCCATCATACAGGAGTGGACACCAGCACCACTGACAGTTTGAAAAGGAGAGATTCCTGCTCAGGGCTCAAATACAGAGAGAAGGGAGGGTAGGTACTTTTGGATTTAAGTTAACAGCGTGGTCAGGAAACTTAACATCTTTTGGAGGAGACATGCAGAGCAGAAACCTAGAAAGTGCCTTCATAACCTGTATCTTCTTTAGTATCTACAGAAAGATCCCAGGAAGACTCACCTCTGCACTTGAGTGTGTAACTACTGATCCAGTTTAAGAGACAAATTACCCCCACTACCTTGCTTGATTGGAAAGCAAATTAATTTTACTACAAACAAACAAGGTAAAAGAGAATACACTTCTCTTACTAAAATTATTCAGAAGATGGGACACCAAAGAAGACCTCATAGCTAAATAAATGTCTTCTTGTTTCTACAGTTAAATTGTAAAGTCAGGCTACATATAAAAACCTCAGTACTAGACTAGAAGTTTAATTGAAAATATTGTCTAACTGAATTAATGGCTGCCAATAAATTAGCATTTTGGCTTGTATGAGTGCATTTCTTTTGTTACAGCTGAGAATCTCAAAGCAATCTTACTTACAGTCCTAAAGAGGTGTGCGCACTGGTGGAAACAAACACACGTTCCCAGCGTGAGCAAGTGCTGCATCTCTGTTCATTTGGGTTTGGCATTTTAACACACACCCGGGGAAAGGGGGGAGAAAGGAATGGATCACCATGGTAACCAGGACATCTTGTTTTAGTGTGTACGTTAAAAAACACACAGGACAGAACAAAATTAGTCACCTAGAAAAATACTCATTTCTGGGCAAAACTATTCACAAACAATGAAAATGAAAATGTCTTGACACTGTCCTGTGAGATAAGAGATGAAAATTGCTATTTTTCATTTTTGTCAGCTGACAATTTATTTTGAGCTAAGCTTTTTCTTACTTGTAAGAATCAAATGCCTCCTCTCCTCTGCCCTCTTTATTCTTCTCAAAGTACTTTAAGATTTACTTTCCCATGTGGGAAGTTATTCCAAAATTGAATCTTGCTAAAGTTCTTAATGTATAATAAGTTCTTTGTGAGTTCCAAGTGAGAAAGGAGGAACATATCTGGAAATCAAACTTTCTCAACTTCATTTATATTATGAAAACATTTTGTGGATGGTGACTGCTTTATTTTTGCACTTCCCATGCTGCTGAACAAATGACTAGTAAGAAAACTAAGTGAATTGAGATTCAGTAGCATTGCATATCAAAACTGCATAAAAAAAAAAACCAGTGTTCCTATTACTCAAACTTTTTTACTGACAGCTCATTTCATAATGGTATATAATCAATAAGTCAACTGTATTTCCTCATCTCTGCTCATTTCAACAACCAGAACTTGTATTTTAAGCTTTTAGCTAATCAACTCAATATTGAACAAGTCAGAAAATGGAATTTCTTGCTTATCCTTCTTACAAACATCCTATTTGAATGAATAGGTTCCTATTGCATTTTCGTAAGGCCACATACAGAATTGTCTGGGTTGGAAGGGACCTTTCATATCCTCTAGTACTCTTACAACATATACCCATTTATGACCCCTATAAGGACACTTTTTACCTAGTGACTTGGCGCCTCACTAACAATCCATAAAAACTATCAGACACATCAGTGATAATATTTCTCACAAATGGACCTTCTTTTTCTAGTTGCGTGTCTCAGCCGACACACGTTTAGAAGAGAGAAAAATTTTGTGATAAATAATACCAGCTTTCTATGAAAAACACAACTCTGCTATTGTGAGCAAACACCTGTAATATGAAATGTATTATGAACAGATGACAGTTTATCTTACTGTGCGGCAGCGTTCACACTGGTTTTTACAGAGAAGCAGCCTTGTCACCTTGTTGAATGGCTGAAAGACAGTCTGAAGCTATTCTTAATTTAAGACAAGTCACATGTTTTAAACAGCTATATAAAAATATTATAGGATATATTCAAGAAAACAAGTTGTACTTTTCATTATGAGTGAGAATAGCCCTTTTAAAAATTTGTACTGAACAAGGCTATTTTCTAATCTGCTAAGATTTTAAAGGCTAATACAAACCAAGTTTGTTTGCAACCAGATAATTTCTGTGAAATAATGCTGAAAGTGATTTGTCTTTCTTTGTGACACTTCAGAAATGTAGAACTCTTATTTTGCTTCCTGCTACTAATTGTTAGTGCTGGATGGCTTAAGTATAGCGGGAAGCCAGAAAAGCCATCTGTTTGGAAGAATGAAAAAGCCTAGTTGTTTTACTCATTTCCTGGGCAAAATGAAGAGCTGAAAGGTTTTCAGTGAGAAAACTGCTTAGACTGCACTAAGCCAGATGTATATAGGGAATTCAAAAGGAATAAATGGAACAAAATTTTCTTAGTTCAGTATAAAATAGTTGTATGGCAAATACGAAGAAACCACTTGCTCTTTAAGCAGATAATCTGTAAGTTTTCCTGCAAATTTTCCAAATCTCAGGTTTGCGTTTCCAAATAAGCTTGTATGATTAATAACAGGATAAACTATCAATCAATCAAAAAAACCCCAAACCCTATCAAACATTAACAGTATAATTATAAACAAATGCCTATAATACTAATTAGGGAGTAACTCCTTGGCTTTAGTCCTTTTATTAAAACTTTGGGTATCTTATCTTAGAAAAAGCCAATCATTATTTAAGTTTTGAATCTGAGAAGCAGGATTCTTACATAATGCATTAGCATAGCACATCAAATCATACCAGATTTCCTAAGAAAATTTCAGGCCTAGATGGGCATATTTAACTTTTGCTCCACAAATGACAACTGCTTCACCCACCTAATATGTTTTATGGCCAAACACATTTCTAACACTTTATGCTGATATCCCACTGACAGTGGGACATACCGCTATCTCAACAGATATCTATATGAAATTACCCTGCTCTGGGGCTCTCTTTACCAAAATATGGGAACATATGAATTTACAAAAGACTCTTTAAACATAATTTTTTTCAGATGTCGCTGAGCATTGCACTCTGCTGGGAGGACAGATTTCTAAGGCTACATTTTCATCTAGCCTCCAGAGTAGGGACTAACACGCTACAACTTGTTGGTTCCAATCTTTTGAAATCTCCACTTCGACAGCTTGGTCAGAAGTTAATTCCTATCAGCATAGCTGTGCCGACAGAACGGTTAGCATTCCCACATGACTATGTGACTCCCAAGCAAAGCTAAAGAGACTAGAACTTCCACATCAAATATGCTATTGTCGGGGAGAAGAAATAGATTATTTAAATAAAATCCCCCTAAATAAATTAGCTTTCATTGACCCAGCTGCATATAGTAGGTTTGCAACTCATAGTAAGGTATCTAGACAGAGCAGTAAAATGCAAATACAAGATCACTCTACCACTGTCGGGGACATGTGGCAACAGCGGGTGTGGCTGTTCTCCCTTGAATTCACATCTGGCAAGTTTGTAGTGTCTCACCACAGAGAGCTTACCCTACAGCAGTTTTTGTCAAATAGATATTAGAGGATACCTTAAAAAATGTTTTAGCTGCATTCAGGCAGCTCAAGAGCTGACCATGACAATAGCATTCAAATAAAATAAGCAGAGTTATCACAATGGTTCTGAGTTTGTCTGATATGAATTAATAAAAATAGCTTTTGCCCTTTTGCGTCTTATCTTGATACAGCTTTTGAACAGTGTGTGATGTCTCTAACTTATCTAGCAAACTTTCAGACTGATGGGAAGGCTGACACCCATTGCAGCAGTCAATTGAGTGTCATTTATCTATCTGGAAACAAAAAAACAACCTTTATTGGATGTATCTTCTCAAGATCACTATTCCAACATAGAACCAAAAATAATTACTATAATGCCTCCAGCCACAGTTCAATTAAGAGACTGGAGAAATAGATGATGTGCATTTATATATATCTATATATAACTATCCCTAGACACAGCACTAATTTAGATTATACTTGCAGAAACAGCTTTCTGGCTACCCAAGTTAAACAATGAATTTGCATCACAGAATTGTCTTCAGAACTTCCCTCATTTCCTAATGTTCCAGTCACCGGAAAGGAAGAGACTGGCCTTTAAGTCAGTAAAAGTATAACATGGGATAATTTACAGCTAACAACCAGGTCATTTTTATTTGCTTTATGAAGCAGATGGACTACTTAGCTCTCACTTCTGAAGCATATTATAAGTGTGTCTTATTTTACTACTAAGTAATTCAATAGCTCTTCCGCTAATCTTTTTTCCTCCAATTATACTGTTCAGCTGTATGACACAGTATCTGAAGCACTCTCCTCAATGTTGGAAGTTTGGATGAACAATTAGCTATACTACTTGCAAAAAAGCTTCAAAAAATTAGAGAAATCAAGCTTTGAGCTGGTAATTCCCCCACACCCTTTCCCATGCAGTTTTCTTCAGAAGAGAAGGATTAAAGTTCCCAGACTGAACAGCAGGCTTTTCACAACCAAAATCTAGATTCCCAGGCCTAAAACAAGGACTCCACTGGATTTTTCCCTTCTTGAAATGACAGCTTCCCTGGCACCCGAACACATTGCTGTGTTTCCTCAACTGGAAACAAATGAACAAAGAATCCAAATAGTCTGGTGAAAGGCTTATGGAAAAAAAAATAATTTCCACAGCCCCTTCCTAAGATGCATTCTTTCTTTGCTGCAAATCACACAGCTTTTCACAGTAAAGGCTTCTCCTTTACCTATACTCTCAAAAGTTGCCTTCCCTCCAGCATACACAAGCCATCCATCTGGAGATCTCCCAAACCGTCTTAGTTTAAAAGACTACTTCCATTTCTGTGGCATAAAATCCTTTGTAGAGCTCTCAAAGGACTAAAAGCAAGACAGTCATCCTTTTGGAACTGTCTGTCGGGAACACAAACACATACATTTTGTTTCTGCAAAGTCAGAAAATTTTTTTTTTTTTCAAGCATGACAAACAGTTGTGTGAAGATGCCTTTTACCATGGTGACAGAGGCATTTCACAAACTCTGCCGGTTCAAAGTATCTCGTTACTGATCTATGTGCATCACAATTTAAGATTATGCTTGACTATGGATTCCCAGACACTCGGTGGAAAAGACTGACAAAACTGCTGGAAGATTTCTAGATTTCTAACAAACTACCTAAACCCAGCACAAGTCATCTTTGCTAAAACTGAGGCAAATACTCCTACTCATCTAGGAAGAATTGTTCGCTATTACCAGGCAATTATTTCCACATTGGCAGCCTTGCATCTTCAGCATTCTTTTAAGCAAGAGAACAACTTCATTTTCAACACTGAGTCTTGCTGCTCTTCTCTGAAATAACCCCTCCTCAGCCTGTATTTATTATCATATAGCATCCAAAATTGGGAACGCTACAGATGAGATCTCACAAGCAGCACAGCACCAAGTAGAACAGAATAATTACCTCCTGTGCCTCACATCTGATGCTTTTGTTACTATTACCCAGAACAGGTTTTGTTTTTGTATCACTGGATTTTAACTGTTAGTCTGATCTGCTAGAATATTCACAAGACTTAGCACAGAACTGCTTCATTCCCCCGACAACCTGATGCCCCTGACACTCAATCCATTTTTCTCTCGCAAGTTTTACATGGGCAGTCTGTTCCACCATCCAGATTACTAATGAAAATATTGAATAAATTGGTAAACCTGTTACTGTAGAGTGATTTAACCAAGAAAATATTTCCCAAGTTTCCAACTAAGAACTTCATGTAGGAAAAATTCTTCCTGAAGTACGCGGACCTATTGTTATTTAGCAGTAGTATGTTAGAGAACCTTAAGAATAGCTTACATGAGATAAAACCCTAGGGGGAAAAAAAAAAGGAGTTAAAAAGACACTATAAATCCCATGTTTAATTTAGTCACCCTAATATGAAAAAAAGAACCAAAAATGAAGGTGAGAAGTTAGAGCAGCCTTCCATAGGCCAAGGTCAGCACGTTACTATTGACTGTTCATAAGCAAATTAATGTTACCTTAATCAGTAAGACAAGGCTGTAGTAGTAACGGATGTGTTTGTTTACCTGTACAGGCAGGAGTAATTTGATAATAACTTCAAGTTGCCTTACCCACTAATATAAAACTGTCCAAATGCACTGTCAGACATTAAGTCTCTGCTCAGTGTTTCTTTACATTTACACCTATGTATACGCAAGGCTTTTCAGCTGCTGGATGTCTCATCACCTCCTCTGGAATTTAAAGAACACTTACACACAAGTTCAGAAACTTAACAGGCCAAGAGTTACCTTCAATACAGTTTAGAACCAAAAAACTGTTTTCCTTATGTACCAGCCATATAATCATTGGCTTCTTACTGCTGTCCATTTGCCCCTCTCACTTGCACTGCTGTGTTTTTAGCTCTAGTTCTTTGCAGGTAGGCTGAGGAAAATACTGGGATTTACACTCAGACAGAACTTACTCCTCCTACACGCCACGCTACCAAGTACTTAAGGTTAGAGGGCGCTTTCTCTAGGACTCATAGGTGGCTTTTTAACCAGAATGGCTGTAAATGCTTTACAAAGTTCAAAACCAGTTTGGTTTTATACTAGATATAAAATTATCCAGAAGAATGTTATGTCAGCATTTTCTTACTTTGGAGCTACAACTGTCAACGTCATTCTCTAAACATAAAGTGGTCAAGGAATATGGGTGTGAGAGCATTACTTCAAAATTTTTTGTATCGATGTAATAAATGAAAAACGTTTAAGAAAGCTTTCTCCCCCTCTTCTTCCATAGTTTATTTTTTTTTTTAATTGATCCAGCCTTGAATAATGCTGCTTATTTGGTAACAATATCAGGCAAAGACAAGAGCAAGTGCCATTCTGCATTCCAATATGAATCATTCAGTAAAGTTCTGCAATATATACATTTTATCCAGCTTCTGACATAATAGGTCATCATGCCAATGAAAATTTTTAACAATACAATAAAATCCTTCAAATGGAACTGTTTATGAATGTAATTCAAGAGACCAGACAATTTAATTTCTGAAATTTATATCACTCACGTCCATAATCATTTTACATTTCACACTTCATGCTCTCAAACATTACCCTAGAGAAGACTAAATCTTTTTGACACATGTACTATTAAAGACACTAGCCAGGTTTATAGAGTTACAGAAGACTATAATAAGATGTAAAATTTAGTAGGTAATAAGTTATGACATTTGCCGACTAAAACAATATTCAATCTACACTAATGTTTGATCCATTCAAATACAATAAGTATTTGGATGTTATCTACTACCCATTTCATATACTTACAGTGCAAAATAAGTGAGATTTTTTTTTTTCCTGAGCATTTAGGAAATTGAAATCCTTTTTCTTTATCATTGATTGCAGTCCATTTAAAATATACTCCGCATATACCTAGGCTTGTCAAGACTGTACAATTAAGACAGGCAAAAGCTTGTAGATATCAGAAGCCCAATCAGGAATCAGAAGGGTTATTGGACATCTCTAAAATTTGTTCCCATTTTTCAAGTCTAAGGATTTAACAGGATTTTGACTTATACCAAAACGTTCAGAAATTACGGTTTGTTTTCCATTGACCAAACACTCCAAACTGCACAAACCACATGCCTTCCAAAACAGAGAATCAGCCTCTATTTAAACAAATTGTAATACCTATTTCAACTTACTATTCTGTAGTTAATGTAATGCCCAGTGAGCTGTGCCTACAATAGACATAAGAGAGTAAAACTTACAGGAATGTATTTTGGGCATTTTGTAAGGAAGCTGGGTTCCTTACAAATTCATCTTTTTCTCAATAGCTACAGACCATGAGTTTCTAATTCAATCTTCTCCTCTGCTTGCAAGATATCAGGTTCTACTGGAGGAACAGGTGGTCTGAGTATAATCTCTGGACCTCCACCATAGATTGACTGAAGAAAATTCCATGTTTCTTCAGATATTTGTCCAGAATCTGCACCTGAAAACATTTTTAAAATTTTAATTACTATTTAGAATAATTCTTTCATGATTTCTTTGAAGTCCATAATAGATACAAAAAGAAAAAAAATATAGATTCAAATTTAAAACCCTAAGCTGAATTTGTGCTTCATCTTGCACCAACTGCCAAACCCAATGACATATGTTGTGTTAACTTTGTACTTTTTGATTCTTACAACTACCTGCTCTAAGCTATCCAGTACTTAACATACCTCAAACATAAAACACAAAGGTTCTATGATAAACATCTTATCTGATAATTATCAATCAATTTGATGACTGGTAGCTCTTGGTAAACAGGAAACAATGATCCATACTAATGCAAGGACATGCAGTCCCATCAATTACACAGTAAAGTTCAAGGACTCAAGATTCTCGTTTCATCAAAGAAATTAATATTGATAGTAAAGAATAAAAGTGTGAGAACCACAGTGAAATTCTCAGAACCCCAGAGAGAAACCACTATTAGGACATTAATAGCCCCTGCTAATTCTCCTTGTACTTAGCACTGATGGGTCAGCCTGATTTCTTTTCATTCACTGATTAAAGTCTTTGCTTATGATTCCATTCCTCTGGCTGGAGGTCCCTTTTCCTCTCTCAGATCAGCATCCAACAATAATTTCTGATTTTCTGTAATCTTTTATGGTGGCAAAGGGCAAGGGAGCAAGGAGTACTCTTCTGTCCTCACCACCTAGTAGGCTCCAGTGAGCCTACTACTGTACTTTATATATAAAAAGTTTCCATAGAGGATGGGTACAAAGAGCTGCACATTTGTTCACCTACACTAACTCAACCACGCAAAGCTTCATCTGGAAGTCATGGTGCAGATCCTACGCCAGTACCAATGACGTTATGCCTCAGTTTTACTCATTTAGGCTCAGGTAGTCAAAAAGCAACTCCATCTCTGTAGGCACAGGAGTAGATCTCCACTCACATATCCAGATTCCAACTCTTCTAACAGTCAGGTTTAACAGAACAGGCACAGTGAGCTAATTCACTGGGATCAGGACCATTGGACCACTAAACTACGTAATACTGTACAGTATTTAGTGGCACTCCCACCTCTTCTTTCATGACAGATTTTCCACAGCCTATTCATTTCTGCCCAAGTTCTAATTTGAATTAATGTAGCTGAAGTTAAGTCAATAACTGGCCAATTTGCTACCAATTATTGATCCTAAAATGATTTTATTTCTTTTTGCTACAAGTCAGTCAGGTGCTTTATACCTCGTATTTGAATTCTACAGTACAGCTTAAATCATTAAGATGTACTACAAATCTCATGAGTGCAAGAACTCATTCTTTTTTAAATACGCTATTGACATTTTACAATTGGTGAGGTTAATGCAGGGCCTAGTGGCCTCCAGTGAACTGTGATTGGTAAGTCCGCTGAATACTGTGGCATTAAGTTGGGAAAAAATCCAGTTAAATAAAGGTTAATCTTAATACTGCAATATTTTTTTTTAAGCCGAGCTACAACAAATTTAAATATTCATAGGAAGTCTAAAGTCTTCATAAAGCAGGCCACATTAGAATTATTTTTTTCTCTACCCACAAATTTCAAATAAAAGGTATTAAGCATCTGACTCTGAAGAACAACAAAGAAATCTGTTTCTTTGCATGCTAGAGAAATCTAGATAAATTTTTGCAATGTATAATGGTAAATAACTTGCAGGAAAATGAGCAACAGCATTTACTTACTGTGGTTTATTTCCCTCTGTCCGAAGTAGCTCTCAATTCAAATTAGGTTTCAAGATTCAAATAACTACATACAGATATATGACACAGTCTAAAAGCCAAGCATCTACCAATTCACATTAAGAAAACCCAAATCAAACTAAGTGATACAAAGCCAAAGGACAGTTTTACCATTTTAAAGTTACTCTGCACCTCCTGTTACAGTCATCTGTACTTGCATGTCTATTACAGATACTAATTCTTTACTTGAAGAATAAGCTGGTCACCCCCAAAATGGGCACAACACAGATGCACTAGGAATTGCCATTTTATGGTAACAGCTAAAAAAAGAATTCATAATAAATTTTTCCAAACTTCAGCAAATACATCATAAGGAACCCAAAGTTGCAGCAATATTGGACACCTACCTTGTTTTAGCACAGCATTTCCACATTTTGTTACTGCAATCTTAGCGTTATCAATAGGACCAGGAGGATCTAGTGTGACAGAAAGAAAATTGGAAGAGCTGAAAACAAACGGCAGGCTGGAGGTTCTGTTTTCAAATGGAAGGAGAAGTAGCTTTTTTGTTTGCTGCTTGTTCTTGTACTGCTTAACAGTATGTTCTAAGTTGTTAAAAACTAACCAGAATTTTAATTAAGAGCAAGTTTTTCAAAGCATTTACGATTACACCAAGCCTTCAAGCAATATAAAACACAAATTAATCCTAATTCTTACCCCTAGCAAAGTTGTCCTAGAGCAGACTCAGACTAGTTTCTAGCACATTTTATCAGTGTTTTCATTTCAAAAAATTTAGAAGCGCCTAAAGTAGGCTAAAGTGATATTATTATAGTTGTTACTCAGTTATCTATGAGTTTAGGTTGTGACAGTGAGGTCACCTTTCCTCCAGAAGCTGTAGCATTATCCATCAGTTTGCACAGCAAAATCCATCCCCCCTTGTACGTAGATCCAACTTTCCTGCTGCTGGTAACAGCAACCCCCCTGCAAACAAGCAACAATCTCTCCACAACTATCCCATTATCTATTCTTGTGAATTATTTGATTATATTCTGTAATTTGGTTCCTGGATATATTTGTAACTGGTAAAACCTGTGTCTTAGATGTTAATTTTAAGAGTTTTTGTTGCCTTCTCTATCTGTTCTTCCTACAGCCTTCTACCAAAGCAGAAATGATTTACTTAAACAGTACCACAACGTGACAACATAAAAGAAAAGACTACCCATATTGTGAAATGAAGCACAACTTACCACTGTCTTTACCCTTTACAAATCCTTCCCATTCTCTGAACCATTGCATACTGATACAGTAAAATGTTGATGGAGATTCTTCTTCTTGGAATGCTCTATTAAGCTGAAAAGAAAAAGAATCCGTGTTTTTCTGCCTTTTTTTTTTTCTTTAAACTACTGAATTCTTTTAACCACTATAATTATTAAGAGCATAATATTACACTGCTACAGGACATTTTAAAGATCTACTGACCACCAGAACAGTAAACACTTGGCGAATTCCCGAGGTGGGATTTTGATGTAGTGGTGGCCTTCATATTAAAAGATGATTTATTCTTTATTTCAGAATTTGTTTGGGGTTTTTTTCCCCCTGAAAACAGCAACAAGTTCTTTTTAAGCACAAGTGCTTGGCCATCAAACACTACTGGATAATTACTGCAAATGCTGAACTGTCAAGCAGCAGAACAAAGCAGAAAACTTATTTTTGTAAAATAAGATAAAATAAAACAGTATTTTGAAAGATTTGCTCCGTAATTTCATGGGAGGTTCTTTGCGTGATCAACTATATCTTCATCTAGGTTTGTTTTCCCCTAATACTTTGACCAGATGCCAGTAGCATTCCAAGCAAGGCACAGTGAACTAATGCACAAGGACTTTTCATGACTTTTCTTTGCTTCAGTTTAAAAAAAACATGAAATATTTTTCTTTCCTACAATTTTAAAATAAAAAAAAAACCAAACCAAAACCCCACATCCTTGTTTTCTGAGTTTCTGTTGCAAGGCAATGTAAGTGAATGTATAAGTTACAAAAACACAGCTGAGTAAAGAGTCTCAGTTGCATTTAACTAGATTTGTTTCTACCATTGTAAAAAAAAAAATTTTATAATTAAGTTTTTAGGAAGTTTAACATTTTATTCTTTTTCAGAGACTACAGATCTTTTCACAGTGTTAGTAAGAAACATGCAAAAAGTCACTTAAACCTTTACAACTGTTATCTTTTAGCTCTGCAATAATATAGCTATATTTCCCTCTTGAAGCCATGAACCTAAAGCATCAACACAACTTCTTAAGGTTTCATATAGAGTAAGTTTTGCAATCATTCTCTAAAGCAGCCTTTACAGACGATAACAGAATTTTCTGTTTGCTAACCAGTGCACATATAATCATTATTTATACTGGAAAAATACTGATTGCTAAAGCAAATGAGGTTGACTCAATAATAATTATTATCTAGTGGTAACCCAGACTAAAGAAAAATCAGTTACTAAAGAGTTCAAGTAGCAGTTACAATACGGAAAAGCTGACACAATCTCTGAATTAAAGCACAGACAGAACTAACAGAACAGCTGCAATTCTGTTTTTCTCCTTCTCAGGAATTAAGATAGCAGAAATGGGACTCCACTGTCTCTGCATTTATTTTCACTGAAAACTTCAAAACACATTTTTGGTTTAAGAATTACAAAATACTTACTACTAGTCATTTTACCATTCAGACTCATGCCCATAATCTCTAACTCATGGAAAATACAGTAGCTGCTTGATATTAATTTTACGGATCCATTACAATACTAAGTTATTTACTATATACTGAATTATTTATGTTTGTTTATGTCTCTAATGATATTTTTAAATTAGAACCAAAGATAAAGATTATGATTAACTTTTTGCTGGCACAGTATTATTGCATTTAAGCCTGTCAGATTGCCCAGAACAGATCACCAGCAGGGTATAAAGAACGACTGCTCACGTGACTGCACTCCGTTTCCATACTATAAAAAAGTAATTTAAGAAGCACATTAAATATTTACTCTAAGTACATTTCCATATAAATAGTTATCTGGGATAGCACAAGAACATTACTGCTGCAACAGGAAAGAAGGGATTCTATATAGGTATACAGATATTTAATACAGTCCATTTGTTACAGGAATCACCTATGCACTTCTGGTAACCCCTTGGGTCAAGTCATGAATACCAGGTGACGTCAAAAAGCAGAATGAATAAGTGTTTACTTTTTTACCCGAATAAACATTTCCAATTCGTTTTTCCTTCTTTTTTCAATTCTTTCAGACTCTATTTGGCAGGTGTGACACACATACAGATGGTTAACAGCTGGTCCTCCTCCATACCTGCAGTAAAAGCAAAGCACAATCAACCTTGTGGAAAATACCATGTAAGAAGGTGATGCACCTGTAGACATTGCAAGTGTCAGCTTCTTATAATATGTAACAGAAGTCTGATACCTTTGCAAGTCACACTGATCCACAAATGCCATCATTTATTTTCATAGTAATATTTTGTACTCCATCCTAAGATGCAACCATCTTCCAAGTTCTGACTGCCTAAAGCCAGTACAAACCATCTCAAACTCTGCTGTATCACATACTGAAAATTAAAGCATTATTTCAGTACAACAGCACTTGTACATATAAGCTTGTTTGGTATATACTCAGTCATCCCGACTTAACAAAGATAGAAGTTTCAAAAAATGATCACCTACCACTGAAATTGTACCTCTGAAGCTGACACTTCGTCTTTAGACTGCATGGATCAGTTCACAAGTTTTTAACTGAAGGAGGTCAAACCTGGATTATACTGTATCATCTTGAAGCAACTCTGACCCCAGTGCATGTGGAACTGAATAGCAGTGTCAGATGGCCAGCAAAATAAACGTGTTTGGAACTTACGTGGACTGGCAACTGGAATCCTAGATGAATATCTCCTTTTCCTTAATAATATCTCAGTAAAAGTCACCTTCCACCATATTTGGCTTCCTCACCCTAAGTTCTCAGCCACAGTACTCTCCCACAATTCCCAGACAACAGCAAGACAAAAAGCAAAACATGGTTGCTTCAGAGCTACTCTGTATTGAAGGGTGAATGTGCCAGTCACAAGCCAGACAGAACAGACAAATGTTTAACACTAACAATTCATACCTGTATCTCTACCTAGTAGAGGACTCTCAAAATCTGGAGGACCCTATCATCTCTGGGACTTCTGCCTTTCTATCAAATGAATGAAGTTTGACACCTTGTTAAAAAGTTCTATAGAGAAGGGAAATTAATTAGAAGTTTAAAAACTTTTTCCTCCAGATTTAAGGAATATTTCTGCATACAGAAAACGGATAATGCCTTTGTCAGCTGGTTGGAAGAAAAATTCAGTACATCTAGGAAAGTGGAAATAAGCTGGAAAAAGTATTGTTTCTATTTTTCATTTGTGGCCATTGAAACTTTAAAACAAAAAAAACACCCCAGCCATTTAGCTATATTGCTTAAGTAGCAGAAAATTAACAGCTAAAAATATTTAAATATTTAATAAAAATACAGAGTCCTTAAGGTTATCAGCAAAGCTCTTCTACAGCTTTTTTTAGCTTTAAAAGGCGACACATCTTGTAACAGTCCCTCCTTTATAAGCAAGCACTTAAAGCTGACCTACATTAAAAAGTGTGGAGTAGTTATACAGAAACCTTAGATATAAGTTATTTTGAAGCACTGGCAGCTGAGGCTATGGATTCAAAGCCAACATAAAAGAAAAGCTGTCTCCAGCCAACAAGAGAACAGGAAGCTGATACAGAGAGCTCTTTCAAAATACCTCTTGCAAAGTGTACTTTTGCTGACCTACTTTGTGTCATTTTGTACATACCATACATGTTTATTGGTTTAATACTCAAGTATTATCCCAGTCACATACTACTTTATGTAGGCTTTTAGCATTACTTTGCAAAAACAAATTATATAAATTGTCCATTTGCAATCCCTTCACTTAACTTTAAGTCTAGAGCGGATATATATTTTTTTCTGAGCCACTAATTCTAAAGTCTGATGTTGCTGCTTGGCACATACTTGCTCTCAAACTGCATCACCGGATTTTTTCCAGTTACAGTACAAAACTTACCTACTATATAGATTATCCCATATATTTTGAGGTAGCATTACAACTAGGTCCTCTATGAAGTTTGCTTTGTGTGGAGGAACACCTGCAGAAGCAACAAAAAATAAATTAAAAAAAAAATAAAGAGAGAGACTTGCAGATTTTATTTAGGGGATCGGGGAGTGGGGGGAGAAGACTATGCTAGAGGTCTCTAAATAAAACAAAAATACAACCTTTCAATGAATTCAGAGAAATCATGTGAAACAAGTTTTACTACAGTATATTACTGTATTTAAACAGACCACTCAAATTTTAATCTTTTATGAGGCTGAAAAGTTTATAAAAAGCAGAAGCAAACTACACAAAATATTAAAATTAAAGGGCTAGAATCCCTTTTAGATACTGATTGCAAAATGCTTAAGGTATACAATTAAAACATCAAACAGTGATTAAATATTTTGTTTATGCATGTAAACACATTAGCAAACCGTTGGTTCAAAATTCACTTATTTGCTGTAGACCTTTTTGAATTACTTCAAACAACATGAATGCTTGGAAGCAGTGAAATTTTGAGGGAGGCAGAAACAGAGGGGCTTGCAGAGTGGGAAGGCTGAGTTGAAGCACACAGTAAGCAGCACGTGCTATGCAGGAAATCTTTTGAAGAGGGAAAAATCTCGTAGTTCAGGCACTCATTCAACAAGACTCATCTGCTGTAACCCCACAAAAGGAAAGTCACAGCCACAGGGGCTCACACAAACACACCGCGAACTGCTACAGGGGCACAATATTCTTGTGTTAAGTTTGGTTCAGCAACAGGGGCAGCACCTCTATCTGCTAATCTAATATGGCTGTATTTTTTGTTAGAAAATAGGTATAAGAACACTACATAGTAATGATTTCTTGGAATGTTGACACTCAAATATGGGTATTTCCCCAAATATATTTTGCTTAATGTAATTCTCTCATTTTTATTAACATTTAGCACAAAGTAAAAATTTTATGCTCTTATACAAAATATACATAATTACTCCTCTATTTTC
This sequence comes from Limosa lapponica baueri, assembly GCA_002844005.1. Taxonomy (NCBI): domain Eukaryota; kingdom Metazoa; phylum Chordata; class Aves; order Charadriiformes; family Scolopacidae; genus Limosa; species Limosa lapponica. The sequence continues at coordinate 155,319 of KZ505817.1, forward strand.
ATACTGCTATGCACTGGATACTCTGGATCACACCAATTTCTTTTTCTGCAGCTTTCAAAACTTCTTGTTGCTTCTAGCACATAGTTGAGAAAAAGATTTAGGTTGGTAGACCAAAGTATTAAGGATGATTATAAAGTGACAGGATTTTTAAAAATGGGAATATACATGTTTAGTAAGCAAGCAGATAAGCCAAACTATTCCTCTTTAAGAATCAAGAAACCTTATAAACAAAATCAAACTTGCTAAGAAAAAAAATGTTAGAATCACAGAATTGTAAGGGTTGGAAGGGACCTTCAGAGATCGTCTAGTCCAAGCCCCCTGCCAAAGCAGGTCACCTAGAGCAGGCTGGACAGGAACGCATCCAGGCAGGTTTTGAATATCTCCAGAGAAGGAGATTCCACAACCTCTCTGGGCAGCCTGGTCCAGGACTCTGCCACCCTCAAAGTAAGGAAGCTTTTCCGCATGTTCAGACGGAACTTCCTGTCTTCCAGCTTGTGTCTGTTGCCCCTTATACTATCACCAGGCACCACTGAGAAGAGCCTGACCCCATCCTCTTGACACCTGCCCTTATAACTTCACAGAGTATCATTTCCAACTAGTCAGCTACTAAAATGAGAGAAATAATTTACTTAGAAGTTACAGTTCCGATTTACCTAAGAAGTTATAATATGAACTTACTACATTCAGATTCCTTTAATTAAAACAAGTGTACATCCCTGTATAGCTACAAGTCGACAGACAAATTCTTCTTAAATGATACTCAGTCTCACCTCCATGCATACAGAGAAAGTCATTATTTGAAATTGGTCCCGGCTCTGCAAAAGTCTTGAATTTATTTAACCACTGTCTGGAAACATAGAACTGCAGAAGACTTGGTTCCATCATATTCAGCAGACTCGATATCCTCCGTCTCTCCCTCTGTGCTTCTTCACTGCTCTTTCTATTACCAAAACAGAAATCATTAGACAAACAGATATCCTTGTGTACAGTGCAGATAATTTACTTTGTGAGAAGAAAACCGTACTTTCACATAATTTCCCTGGGCCGTATCTATACTTCAAAGTTCTACTAGCATGAAGCAGTTGACTTAGCGTGTGAAAACTTGCGCTTTTTATGCACAGCCAAAGCCACCATCTAAATGTGTGGCAGGAACATAGGCTGTCACGTTACAGAACCATGTGTCACAAGAGTCACTACAGTTAGTAGAGAGCGGGAAGGGCAGGAAAGACCATTTGCTCCGTTAAACCTATGCTTGTCCTTTGTTCTGACAAGCCATGGCACAGCTGTTATCATGCCTACGAGAACGCTTTTGCCTGCTTAGATTAACAACTCAAAAACCCCCGGCAGCTCCCATTCAACCTACCAGCCTAAGAAAGCAAATAGCTGGACTGCAACAGAGACAGCAGACTGTACTGCAGAGATGATTACTACCACCGGAGAAGGAGATAAGGCTCTGCCCGTTTTCTCTACACATCTTTTGAGCTAAAGCTTTGGCAAGCTGTAACCCTTGGGCAGAAGTTCCCTTCTTATCTCCAGAAGTAGGGTTCAACAGTAAGTAGATGCTGCAATTTCCCTACTTTTCCTGTATACCCCTACTTTTCTCATTGAGGCTGCTCCTGCTGTCCAACTGGAAGTATCTCTGCTCTCCTGTTTTCAGGTTTTCAGATTGAATAGAATCTCTCTTCAAAAGCAAGTTTGAACCATTCATTCCATCCTCCAAAACACTGACCTGAAATTTGACTCCGCATCACACAAAAGCTGGGCCACCTCAGTTAATTTACAGATTCAAAGCTGAGTCAAAATTGACTGAAAGAGCTGACAGAAAAGCTTTAAGTAGACCTAATGGCTAGAGCAGCAAGGCTATTTATAGCGTAGCAAAACAAGACTAAAAGAGTACAAAAAAACCCCCGCTATGAACCCAATTAAAACATATTACCTGCTTAAATTCAGATTAAAACTATTTAACAAAAATCTTGAAAGTCTGAAAATGAAATTAAAGCAGATAAGTTTACTTTCTAGCTCTAACTTAAAAATGCATACACATCTCCACTAAGCTTTCTAAAATGTGCTGAAAGAACATCTTATTTGTGTCCATGGTAGTGTTTTGTGGGTATATTTTTTTTTTAAAACCAATTTTTATGAAGGCTATTCTTTTATTATTTCTTTTAATATGCTTGCCCATGATCAGGTACGGTGTTCTTTCTTGGCAATACAGCATTACTTCCACATTCCTTTTAAAAGAGACCTACTGAATCAGACTCATGGGCTTAGCTTGGGCAGTGGCAGGTACGAGCGCTCCTGAAGAAAGTTAAAACATTTGCCAAACACATCTTATTTCTTGTGCAACTCCGACACAATCTATTTTGCCATCAACTTTTAGTGGAAATTTGATCTTAATACCAAAATTTAGAATTTGAAAACTGAGTTAAGTTGGTTTTATTATTTCAAGTACAAAAATTTCTTAGACTGGAGATGATGATAACATGATTTCTCACCTTTTGTTTCAACTTTCAGGAAAAGACCAGCCTATAAATTCCCTAAAATTAAATACAACACCGTAAAACCTCTGTTGTTCCATATCCCATCTCCTAAAGACTTTGCACAATTCCCTTTAGAGCTCTAATAGTTAAGAGTCTGTGTGCAAAACCTCCCCTTGTGCAGAATCACAGAATCTTCATGGTTGGAAGGGACCTTTGAGATCATCGAATCCCTTTCCTCTAATTGAAAATGAGGTAATTGGTGGCTAGTTCTAACAGCTGCTTAAAGTTCTCTTTCTAGTCAACTTCATATGCTTTGTTTATGCAGATTTAATTTCCATTTCAAGTTCCATACATGTTTTAGCAGTGGCAGAGCAAGCGTTAAGGACACAACTGAAGGATTAAGTCTCTCTCCAGCATTGGCTTTTCTGGTTGTTCAAATTCTTCCATTATAATTCTGAAAGAGCCCCAATTGCTTAAAAGTTATTTACACACCTGACTTATATGAGTATAATTGTACTTTTGATTTCTTACCTGTAGAAGAGAACATAGGCTTCTGCATTTTGCACTGTGGATTCTGACACTTCTGTGACACTCTGGTCATCAAATTCATACCACAAATTATTTAAATTGTTGCGACAATAAGCTATATAATGTCCACCTAGAATGTTAGAAGCAAGAGTTATTAAAAAGTGTCCAGAGCTGCCCATTTTACTCTGCAATACATGAAAAGGAAGAAAATAAAAAAAAATAAAAAATAGGCAAGTCTTAAATGGAAGAAACATGAAATCATTAGTAGACACGACCTGGATATTAACTTTTCTCAAATTCAGGATCAGGTAGTGGGAAGTTGGACACTGCTTTCAGCATATTCTTATTGTCTAATGCACTCCTGAACCACACTATTCAAATCAGAGTAAGACTCTCTAAAAATTTCCCCTGATCAGCTTGCACAATGAACTCTTTTCAACTCATCCAAGAGCGTATTTTCTAAAAAAATTACTGGCATCTTTGTGGTGCTTTGTGAACTCTTTCCAAAAAAGTAAGGCATACAAAGCATCAAAACTCTAGACAAACAGCAACTGTGCAGAAAAGCTGCTCAACTGGTCATCTGCTGGCATGCAGCATTATTCGTACATTTATATTGTTCGCTTTCAACAGTGCCTATAGGTTTTTTACTTAATATTCCAGGATCTGTTAAATTTTTTTCCATCTACAATTTTATTTAGGTATGCTATACAATTCCAAAGATGTGTCAACTCTTTAAGAGCAAGCCATCTTATGGTTCAAAGTGAAAATCACAGCATTTATCTTCCACATTGTAATTACCATTGCTCATCTATTTACCCTTCAGTACATGGATATCGTTCTGAAACAGAAGTGCTGATGTGAACATCAACCGCAAAGACAAAACAATCAACCACAGACTTACTGCTGGCAGTTCCATGATGGCAGATGACAGATAGGAGATCATAAGTCACTATTTGAGCTGGACTATCTTTCGCAAGGAAAGGCTGAAGATCAAGGCCTTCCAAAGGAAAGGACACATGGGTCCCAATTTTTGTGGAAAACATAAGTTCATGTCTAAATCTTTTGAGATGAATGCACAATATCTGTAAGAAGGATCAACAGATTCACTCAAGAACTATACATGCTGCTATCTGATATTTAATAACTACACCGTGCATGCCATCTTTTCCTTTTATCATTCCAAAAGGATCACTTTATGGCCTGAGGCAACTATCACAAGCTCTGTGTTCCACAGATTTATTTATTTTTTAACTCAATTCCGGTTCAAGGCATTAGAAATGAATTTGTAATTATCAAAGACTTATCTTACTGAAATATAAAAAAATAGTCCTGAACAGCTACTAACACTGATGCAGCAATGAACAACATACCTTTTCTCTTCCTCAATGCACCTATTGCACAATCTTGTCACGAGGGACATTATTCCTGATTATTGCAGCCACCAACTCATGTTTTGAAGTGTAAGATTGGATTACTTTTAAAACAGAAGCTTACAAGCATTACTTATATAAAAGATTTCCAGTCTGGCTGTGGTATTTAATTCTATGATCTACAGTACAAGAAAGTTCTGCAGGCTGACAGTAACAACATAGAAAAACTCCATTCTTCTAACTTTACTTTTCATGTACAAGCTTCACTTTCTTACAGGGTGAATAATCAAACATTGCTCACATTCTTAAAACAAATGCCAGTATGAAGATACGCTTTCATCATAGAAACAGTTTACTCCATGCAACTCATTAGTCTTACCACATTCCTAATCATGCAGAAAAAGAGCTTTAAAGTGCATGTATTAACAGTACCTCAGGAAATTTTTGAACTTTGCAGAATTTCACTCCATTTCTTAACCTAAGCAAAGGGAAAAAAAAACCAAAACAACAATCAGTACTTAGTTCTGAAAAAGTTTTATTCCATAGTGCTAGATCAGCAAAAGTCTAAGCTGAACGCTACATTTAGTAAACCCAAAATATTTCTGGAATGTAGACTAGACATGGGGTAGCCAAAATGATATAAACAATGACGCTTCAGAAGAAAAGACAATCTGTACTGCTGAAAAATTCAAAGCAGCAAGTACAGATAATCAAGTTCCATCTAGCTAACAGTTTCTCTTAACATAAAGAAAAGAGCTTTAAGCTTCATGAAAGCTGATTATTCAGCAAAGGAGAAAAAAGAAACAAACTAAGTTTACTTTTAAGAAATTACCTAGAGCAGATCCCCAGGTACATAGCAAGGACTAACACTCCTTTACCATAAAGGGCTTCAAGCAGTCTTCAGACAACTTCTGGTTTTGGCTCTTTAGTATTTTAAAGCTGTAGTATATTTATTTATTTCTAACACACTGAAGTGACCTCCTGCATATCAATGAAAATCTCCTCATAATATAAAAGCTTTTATTTATCAACCAAGAACAATTTAGAAAGGTCTGAAATTGTAAGGAACATGAAAAAGAATTAAGCACATTTGGTCTGCAATACGGTATGGTGAGTCAGTGCTTCCTGACTCCTGCACCTTTGTAACACTAAATTTCTGACAGCCAGAACACAAGGTAGTATCAAAAGATTAATAGAGCTGCGACATATCCAACAGAAATAAATGCCTCTTGATTAACCAAAGCCTTAAAGCACTCAAATTAAGACAAGTTAAAACAAACAAAGGTAAAAGCCAGCTTACTTCTTACATCTTCCACAGCTGTACATGTTATCACCTGCAAATATCAGGGAGAAGAAAAACAGCCATTATTCTCTAAATCCAAATAGTTATCCTTCAAGTGTATACATTTCATACATAAAAGTTTCAAGGGCATTTATCTTTAGGTTGCATACGATATTTAACAGTTGCAAGAGTGTTGACGTAGCAACTAAATAGAAAGATTCTTCAGTTTTATGCTTTCAATTATGAAGCAGTACAGCATAATCTCAAGAGACAATGCTATATAATTTAAAAGGGAAATAATTTACTAAGTCCAAATTAAGTTTATGAGAATGAGTATTAATATAGTGGTTTTTAAAATTTTTTATGAACCTTCAGTTGCTACCATTTCATTAAACCAAATTCAGATTTACTTGATGTTTCTAAAGCATCTTTCACGGGCATTTCTTGCCTCAAATATTCAGCTGAGTGAGAAGCTTACCTTTTTGAAATGACTGATCCCATAAGGGCAAGGAATGACTGTGTTACAGTCTAACAGGTGGTGTTTGCTTAATTGCGTGAAGCTAAGAAGATAATAATCACCTTATTGGGACAGGAGGAAAAAAAGCCCAGAAGAAACATGTTCATGTAATTAACCTCTTACCCTTGAGCTCATCTCTGGCGAAAAAGGCAGCAAGACAATCTTGTAAGGTTACAACTGGACCCCAAAACCAGCTAGGAACACATGAGACAACAAACCTGAAACATCATTGACAGAAAAGAAAGAAAACCAACAAATGTTCTGCTGGAAGAGCAGAAACTGGAATTTCAAAATAGATAAATAAATAAAGCAAGGTAAATATTACTTACCTTTTGAAATATTCCATAAAAAAAGCTATCCATCCCTGGGGGGCATACGCTTCTCCACACGACCCTGCCTTCACTAGAGATGTCTGATGACTTGCAGAATGGAGTTTGGCAAGATCCTCCTTACCTGGAATAGGCAAGGACAGATCCTGAAAGGTCTCCAGGGTTACAGACAGCTAAAGAAGAAAACAAATGAAACAAAATAGAGTTAAGCGTGAAGAGAAACAGCAATTAAACTGAACTATGTAAATTTCACCAGTAACTACTAAGTTACTGCATAGTTGAAAGTTCCACTAGATAGCAAATTAATTACATATAAGGAGAATTCATTTTCTAAATAAGAGGAAGAGAAAAATAACATTTTAGAGTGAGCTTGCATATTGTTATCACTGAAAAAAAATTTTAAGTCATTATTAATCATTTGTCTTCCTACTAGTCATAAAAAGAACTATCATTTTTGCCTCCGGGTCCTTGCTATACAAGCTAGTTTCACAAAGCTTCAGCCCGTTGTTTTGACGGTAATTTACTTTGACATTATCTTGCCCTGATGTAACTAGACCCGCTGCAAAAGCGACCCAGCTGTGCATTTTCTTTCTCCCATGCTGGATTTAGTGATCACCTAGTCACAGAGCAAAACATCAAGCAAACTTTAAAAATTCTTATTTGTTTTTTGAACTTGCTCATCAGATTACCCTGAGGTCTCAGTATTCCTAGATCTAAAGCAAGGGAAGCAGTAAGGACACACAACTGCATCAGGGTTAGGTTGTCCCCAGTGCAAAGATTTGGATATCAAATATTTGATGCTATTGCTTTGAAACTGAAGTGGTCCACTAGACATATTTAGATAATTGACTTTTTTTAAATGATCACGTGTGCTGTTATAAGTAACTCTAGGAAAAAATAGTACAGAAAAAAAATCGACCTATATCATTCCTATATCGCACCACATCTTGCAGTAGAGGACAACTTCAGAAAGCAGTTAATGTTTCATACAACCTGTAAAAGTAAGGGCCTTTACCTGGATTTTTTGAAAGACATGAATTTTCTTAGCCTCAATCTACCTAATAAGACTGTTATAGCAGTATGGTTAGTCTTTTACTTTTCTTTGTAACATTACGTACCTGACAACTTACAGTAGCAGCAGGTGTACATTAGGATATTCAGAACATTACTAGAAACTAATCACACCCAAGTGAAGTTGAAGAGCAAGCCTCTTTCTCCATCCTTGCTGTAAGCTAATTCTCAAAATGTTATTTTTCAGCTGAGTAAATACCCAGCTCAATGACAGCAAGGTAGTCTAAACATGAAGTGCTGGTAGTAGCTGCTATTATTATTTGAGTGAACAAGTATAAAACAATCTAACCTTCAGAGGAAATCTGCCACAAAAGAATAAAGTTACTGGAGAATGACTGTGTTCATAGAACTGTAGGTATTTGTATTAGGGAAAAAAAAAGCATATTAAAAGCTAGAACTTTCCCTCCTTACCCGATCACAAGTCAAGCACTGTACTGAGCTTATTATAGTCCCATCAAATATATCGGAGATAACACTCCTGTACCTCTTGCGCTTCTTCCTTTTTGGTGATGATACAGTTGAAACTATAAAATGACAAAAATAAAATGCTGAAAGTAAATCAAGATAGAGTGGATTCTGATTTCCTTCAAGTTTGCGTAATATAATTAGAGATCACACATATTTAGGATTAAATTATGAGCTAAGCCCCGTTTTCTATTTAGTAATTTTTTCTTGGAAATTACACAACCAGATTACTGCTAGTACCAGGCAATTCATGTAGGTTTCTCAAGCAGTTTATGGGGGACAAACACCAGAAAATTTTGCCCCTGTTCCAGTAAAACTCAAACAGCCAGTCTTGAAATGTACACCCCACTGCTACAAGATTTGTCTTGGCAGGAATCCCCCAAGGTATAAACTCAAAAAGGCACATTCTATCGGACATTTAATTTGATCACATCTTTCCAGAAAGCTTAATTATTTTGGGCTGAAAAGCTCATATACAAGCTTATTGTATCACAACACTGATGACAGTGGGTTGAAATAGCCTAAATTTACTACTAAAGTCCAGACTAACAGCAGCTTATTAAAAAAAGATAAAGTAAAACTCCAAGCCAATAATGTGCTCCCCACCCAAATCCACTACTAACTAGGTAAACACACAGTTCCTTGGGCTTTACAGATTACTGGAATGGTAGGCTAAAACGAAGACCACAAGACAGACCACTCAAAAGTCTTGCAGGAGTCGAAGGCAAACTCTGCCAAAATGCTGACAGTCAGTAACAAGATAGGCAGTGAAACGTGGAAATAATTACAGCGAGGAGGAAACTGAATTACTCCAATAAATCTTTCACATAGAACACAACCTCCCAAGGCTCCTTTGTTCACAAAGAGTTTGCCCATAAGCAAGTACTCTTGTGTCTTTCCAGTCCAGTGGTATTATTTGTTGTCCCTGTATCATCCCGTACCTAGAAAGATGTCTAAAATAATAGAGAAGTCTGACTTCAAAAGTATCTCCAGCAAAAAGAACAGCCATTAGAATTAATCTGAAAAGCGCTCTTTTCCACAACACATCAGATGTATTTTATTTATCGTGGACACAAACTGCCTCATACAGCCTTTTGCCCAGAATTCTCTGAGGTTCCTTTCAATCACTGATTTTGACACTAAACTGCTTTAAGATAGTTCTAAGGTATTAATTTATCAGTGATGTGGAGAATGTGCTGTACTTATCCACACTAACAAACAGCAGGAAGAAATGGAATACACTGACAAGCAGGGGCACCTTAGAACTGTGGCACCCAACAGACACCACATGCTTTTGGCAAGGGGGAAACAGAAGAGAAGAGGGGAACAGGTGTGTTGTAATTAGGTATTAGCCCCCCAGACACAAGTCCTAGCACACTAGGGAATTCCCCTAGCATTATGGGGAATTAAAAAAAAAAAAACCAAAACAACAAACCACCTTGTGAGCTTGCAAATGACTACCACGCTACTCCCCTTGTCAGTTCTACTGCATACGTATCTGCTCCCTCTATACACAATAAAGATGACCAAGAGTTAAATTATTATTAAGTTAAAAAAAAATATCTGTAGTCTAGATTAGAAGAGACCTTTGGATATCACCTGATACAGTCTCTGTTCAAAGCAGTTCTAGTTGAACTTGGGAATATTTATCTCCAAGATCCTCGGGGTACCTCTGGGGTCCTGCCTCTGTTCCAATATTCAACCACTCAGTGGAAAGATACTTTTTTTCCCTTCCATCTAATAGAAATGTTCCTTTCTGTAACTTGCTTCCATTTCTGTTTGTTGCATGGCTTCAAGAACAGCCTGGCTCTACTTTCTCTATAATCACTCATAATGCTGATGACAGCAACAGTTCCCCTTTAGCCTTTCCTTCTCCAGACTGAACAGACCCAGCTCTCTCAGCCTCTCCTTGTACATGACCGGCTCCAGCCACAGAGTACCTCTTCTCATAGACTCACTTCAGTTTGTCTAAAACCTTCCTGTAATGGTGAAGCCAAAACTGGAGACAGCAGTACAAATGCAGTGTCAAAACTGCTGAACAAATGAACCAAGGAGGTCAAAGATTTAAGTCCATCAAATCATGGTCATTCAACATCAATGCTAAAGCATTAGAAGGATAACACGAACATTTTCAGAACTTATCCTGGACAGCCTGCTGAATGAAAGAATATCACAATATTAAAGTTGTGCGAGTTTTTTGGTTTGCTTTAATACTAGCCTTAAAAGCATGTTCCAAAAGACGAGTTTCTACTAAAATAGTCTCCTGGTAGATAAAAATGGGCAAAAAAAATTCATATACTGTTCCTTGTGCCCTAAAGCTCCACTGTCTTGTATCTAAATGCAATAGAAGTCTAAACATTCTGGATGCTGATAAACACATCATACTGTGGAAAGTGCCAAAAGAAAGACTCCACACCACAAAGACAATAACCAGAAAGCAGATAGCATTTACAAGTCTATTTGCAGTACAGACACATACAGCTCCTTAAATCTTAATAAACTAAAATGTTGACTTACTGAACTTCTCCTGAAGAACCAATGTGCGTGTTCTCTGAAAAGCATTATCTTTTTGTGGGTACTAACTTCTAACGTTTTCCCTCTCTCCAAACCAGTGCAATTGAGGAAGTTGTCTAAAAATATTATTCCATCCTTCTAAAGCAGAGGCAAATACTATTTATGCTTCAAAAGAATCAGAATGTTAGAGAGGTAAAGGGAGTCGTGTTTTATGTCCAGTTTATATAATGCTCCCTCTCCCCAGTGGGGATAGGGGATAAAAAAACAACCCTAAGAACAACACTGCATTGCTACACAAAACACAAGAAAATTAAAACTGTAATACAGAGCAATTCAGTACCAGGAGGAAGAAGATAAAGGGCCCATACCTTTTTTGTGGACTGGTGCCAATGAAGAGCACGATGAGAATGATTTTGGAGGACTGTTTGATAAGCGTGTGTTCACCCCTTCATTTGATAATGGGGTTTGGGCTGCAGATATATCATTCATGTGGACATCACTGATGTACTCTGAAATTAATATTTGCATTACTTCATAAATTCTATCCAAAAATTACTGCAGAATGAACAGACACAATAGTTTTGTAATTTATTTAACCACAGTGTCAGGTCACTGGACATTTACGAATGAAGCACCATTTCAATTCACATACCTTTAAGTTAAGAACAAAGCCAAAAAACCTCACTCCTTTTGGGTTATCTGAAACCTTACCCAGTACAAATCTTTAGCTTTTCAAGGAAATTAAAATTGAATTCAAAACACCTAAACTAAAAAAAATAAATTATGAAGGTGCACTGTTTACAAGGAAATCCACCAACCCTATTTGACCTACACCTCTCTATGTTATTCTGCAACTCATTTCCACTCACACAGATATTCTGGCTAAGAAGTTGACTATTTCAATTGCACATTAGTAATATATTACCTGAGAATCTGCTGTGTATCTGTACCTTCACAGTTCCTTGATTATTTAAAAATTCAGTAGTCTCCAAAGCAGTGTTCGTGTCTTTTTCCAAGTCTTCCATAGAATTTGCTCGTTTAAGCTTGTTGCTTGATATTTTTTCTTTCTGCCAGTCTTTGGATGTGATTGAGTTGTTATCATCATCCTGAATTAACATGGTTGTCTCTGCAGGATCCTCTGAGACAGGTTTGAAAATAGCATCATTTTCTGTTTTATCACAGGTACCGCAGGATTCACAGGGCTGAAAGCCTACATCTGACTGGCTCTTGTCTTCTTCCATACTCTCTTCAGCACTCATAGGCTGGGCATCTTCCAGTTCTACAACTGGCTCTTTAAGCTCTTCATGAAGCAAATCCATTAGACAACGCAAAAATTCTTGTGCATCCTAGGATTTTAAACAAGTTTTACAATATTATTCCACTGTATTTGGAAGATATTACAGTCATATCAGGAAAAGATAGAGATAACTAAAATGAAAGCTACAGCTGGCTGTTAAAGAAGAATAAGGTAAATTCCTCTGTTCTAGGTCTAATGTTCAAAAGATATTTCATTTCCAGACCACATATTTGTTTCCTGCATCCATTTCTTGCATGTCACGAGTAATCTTATACAAGTTTCCTCCAAAACACTTCAATCCCCAAAAGGCTTATGTCAAGAACTAAGAAAAATAGTTCCATAGCCTACACGAATGATAAAAGTAACAAGCAACTACCAACAGTGTGGTCAGACTCCAGCTTTGCTGGTAATGGAATGTTTTAGGGACAGTTTTTTAAAACCTTATGCAGCACCTTCAGCAAAGCAACCAGAGCCTTGCTTTCTCTGGGCATGGAAGTACTTTATTAAAAAGTGTGATGATGTATTTAGCCCATCTTTCCAATTGCATCATACTGTCAAAAAGATTTTAATTCTTCTGTTCAAGCCTGGACAAGATTCCTCAACTATCAGTGTTTCCACAAAGAGCTGTCAAGTATTACTACCAATCTAATCTGTGTTTGGAAGTATCTTAAAAGCCACCAAATTTCAACAATCAACGCAGCAGCTTGGTTCCTGGCAATAGAGAATTTCTAATAAAGCAAGCATGGGAGAAAGCAATAGCCTTTTCTTGGCAATTACTACTGCTTCTATTTTCTTCTATTTTCCTTTTTTATTTTGGTTGTTCACAATAATAATTTTTGCTGCTCAACATTCCCATCCATCATAGTGATTACTTATTAAGGTTACAACTGCTGACTAGAAAACATTCTTTTTCTTAAAAACTACAACTACCAGATCTGAGTTTTGGGTTTGGGTCATGAAAAGAAACCTA
>KZ505817.1:168987-185125 GCA_002844005.1 Limosa lapponica baueri
AAAAAATCTATTATATTCTTTTTTATTTTTTAACACCTTTATTTTGTTTTCTGGGACTGCTCAAATATTAGCAGCATTACTTCACAGAAAGGAAAGTTTTAGATACGTAATATTTTAATTTTTCTGAAAAAAGGGAAAAGGAGTTATTCTCAGAAATTGAAGGCCTTTCAAGAATTTGATATAAACAAACATAAAACCTGACTTAATTGGTTCGGTTTCAGATGATCCACATTTGCAGCACATAATCTAAAGTTTATGTTGCACTTGCTTTTAACAAATATAAGAAGCACGGTATTCTAAGCATTAACTTTAAATTTAAGAGATAACTTTATGGCTTAGGCAGATTTAAAACACATCGGAAATCATATAGTTTTACCTGTTGGGAATAGCCTCGAAACGTTGGATTAACAGTTTTAATTCCTTGAAATAAACCAGTAGGAACAACAGAACCAGGCCTAAGGAAAAAAAAAAAAAAAGAAAAAGAAGTTTTACATATATAAATATACACAAAAAACCCAAGCATTTAAGTGGAATTTTCTATCTTTACCGGGATCATAATTTTACCTGCAACTGAACCATAACACATCTAACACCAATAATATTACTCTTAACCAAACATAATTTTGGTATTGAATTATTAGCTATACAATTTTTTTAAAAATCTGTCATCCAACAGAAATAGAGACTGTATCAGGACTTTTATGCCACATTTCTTGTCACAGAATCAGATGATAAATCAGATATACTCTTGGCACTATGCACAACGACAATTTCTTTCACCTTTGTTCTTATATTTTGAAGTATTTTCTTAGACAGAGATAATAGAAATTCCATATAAGGAAATAAGAGGAATTGATAAAACGTTGATATAGAATGAAGGACACAGATAGAATAAAGTAGTTAAACATTTTAGATGCATTTCTGGCAGACATAAACTTATTTTTAAAAGCTTAATGCTACTTTATATAGTGTTCATCATCTATTTCTTGTCAGATCTTCCTTACTACAATTTACATCATTTATTTGTCCTATTTTTGGTAGATATTGAAAAGAGCATGTTATAAGGAGTGTTTAAATCCTGTAAATTAATCTTTCCTTCCTTAATTTATAAGAGTAATCCTGTGATAGACACAAAATAAAAATTAGAAACCTAGGACAGATTAATGCATCCTTCATGGCTCTGTAGTTTATTTATAATCATTTCATCACCAAAATGACAAAATACCTGCTTTTGTGCCAGAGTTCTGTCATCAGCTTGAGGTAACTTTTACAAATTGCTGGTTTCTTATCCGTTCGGGCTAAGCCTCCACAGTCAAGAAAAAAGTGCGTCAAAGGTGGGCTGATTAAAAGGAAGAAAATAGTATTTTTTTCAAGTTATTAAAATACAAGCAGAAATCTGCATTTCATACAAGATTATATATAAAAAAAGGCCATACTATTATGGAATTGAACGATTCCATTTCCTACATCCTTAAATGCTGCAACCAAACATTTCCTAGTAGGACAACCTCAGCAGTACAGCAACACTGCTCCTCAGATGTATTCTGACATTTGTTAAAGCACCAGAATTGTCTACTGGGATTCAAATTCAAGGCAATTCCTCCTGGCTCTCACGGAAGTACTCACGTACCACTACAGCTACAATCACCATAAGCCTAGTGCTGAAATAGCACCTTAAACAAATCTTCTTTTCTCTAGAATCCAATAGTGACAAATGATGTTTGTAGGCAAATAATTTATACTTAAATGATTATTTATGTGTTTACTTCAGGCAGTGTCACCAACTCACATACTCTATCAGTTCTCTCCTTTCAACCCCCCTTTTGAAGTCACAATACTTCATACAGATTGGACCTATTTTTATCTAAGAAAGGAGATATCCCAGCATACTTGCAAAATTTGGCATTTCTCAACAGACTCATTTCCTCATGACTAAATGCCTTCTCCAGTTCTTTACCTTCTAGAGAGATTTGCCTCAGTTCTCCTCTCCTCTCATGTTAGTGAGGTCTACTTAGCCCTGTATCCTGTCTTGGGCAGCTGCCAAATGCAGATGGATATAGTAAGCACATACAATATATGCTTGAGTACTGTCCCTGCCTAACCATTTCTAGCGCAGGAAACTTTAGAGCTGGATAGGGGTTTTATCTTTTTAGCTTTTGTAGATTTCTCCTTCAAGAACTTATCTGGTATCTGCATGGGATGAGAAGATTTTCTATTCTAGCCATTCCTAGGATGATTTAGCATAGAGCGTCCCAGATGCATTGTTTGTAAGGACTGAATTTGGACCTTTTGAACTTAATATGTCTCTTCTTTTTAATTAGGGTTTATTCTTATGCACTTCCTTTTGATTTCTTCTGCAGCAGAAAAAAAACCCATCCCACAAATTTAACAGCTTTTATCAGGTTTTCTTCTAGTTTCTAGAACTGCATATATTTTTATTTAAGACGGTGAGGAATTAGAATGAAACAGGGAAAAAGCTGAGTAATCCACGTATCATGGTATTTTTTTCCTATTAGTGACACAATTGTTTGTAGTATATAAAGACTGAGATTTAACAAATCGATGTCTTCTTCCATGGTAGTGCAACCCTTCAAAATCCTTAACTATATCTTGAGAAAATGAATGTATAAGCAAATATAAAATTATATTTACAACCATTTTCCTTACCAGTTGGAAAGAGCTTGTAAAGCTGCATTCATATAACAAGTGTTTCCAATATTTTTTAATCCTGTTAGACCTGAAAAACAGAATGAATATTCAGCAAGTCTGTTAATCCAAGACAAGACATATTAAGGAAAATACTTCCTAGAAAATACGTACTAATTAAAAGACTTGTGTTACACTTCTGATGCCAATTATAATGTCAAGTTGTAATGAAAAGAAACATAGGACTCCTAAAGGAATACTCATCTAACTAGAAGAAGTAATTAAGTGTTTTGATTTTCCTGACTAAAACACTTCAGACAAGTAGATAGTATTTCATCTTACTAACTTTTGATGTTTTATGTCAGCTGCAGATTGTAATTTAAAATATTTCTATCAATATTTAAGTTTTACTTGAACTTAATGATTTACCTGTTCAGTTAAATTGTTGCTATGCTGCATTCGTAACCAATAATCATATCACTAAAAGCTTCTCAAGGAAGATTTCATTCTTCTGTCTCAAGTTCATGCTAGTAGTCAGATTATGCTAAACAGTCAAAACCTACTCAGCACGCGATTATCCCAGAATCAGAATTATAATTACCTATGATCAGGCTTTTTGTATGCCAATTATAGACCCTTTATACACACAGACTGATCAGTTTAGACTTCCCCACAGAATTTATTTTCAAGCTTTGTTTCAAGATTGTTTACTTTCTTTATTGGTATCCACATACAGTTTTTCCTTACACATGAAAGTTACAATTAACATCTATTCTTTCAGTGATTATAGTCATGAAAAATGCTCTCTAAATATTTGGAGAGGCTATTTAAAAAACTCATAATTATAATATGATCTCAATTTAAAAAAATAACCTGAAACACTTGCTATTCATAGCTACTAGTGTTAAATTAATGAAGTAATTAATTTCAAAATAAAACTGCTTTTGTGTAAGAAAACAGTAACATTTATAAGCAAAAAATCAGTAAGACTGGAAAACTTAAAAATATTCAGCAATCAATACTGCTGGCTCTGTGCAATTCTTGAAGTATAGGAACTACCCTGATCATTTTAGTCCGGGGCAGAAAAATAAAACTTACTAAGAAAATCCTTTTATATCTAAAAAACCAGTTTGGTTACTTCAGTTGAATTTTGTAATACATAGAACATAATTTTTAGGTTTTAAAAGGTTCTTCTATGTGTCCGAATGGAAATAGCATCCTGCTTCCCACATCTGAACCTGCATTCTGCACTTCCAATTTCTGCCTAAAAAAGGATGGTCATTTTTACTGAAATTGGAAAGGCATAAGATTTTTTTAAAGTTTTTTAACAGCAGAAGATGTATCAGGAAGATGCTCTCACTGCAGTTTTCCAGCCTGTAATGTTGCAAGTAAAGTTTTTAAATAGATTTCTTTTCTTGTAAAGACATATCCTAATGTTTGTTTCATCAAAAGCATTTCAAAAGAAATTTTAAGACGAAAGTTAAAATGGAGCTGAAGAAGTTTTTCCCTTTAAATTTGAGAAATGTATTAACACAATCATATCAATATTACTGGGAACTTTAATGCAATTCTACTTTTATATTACTTCTATACAAATTTACATTGTCCAAGACATTAGTAGGACAAGAAGATACAGAAATACACATTGGTAGGAGAAACTAACTGGGAATAAAACACAGGGTTTAATGATTTAAAGGCAGATGGCAAATTACTGGGGTGGTGACATATCCCAAAAGACCGTGCCAGACAACAGAAGGGGCAAACTAGGTTTTTTGGCTAATGCTAGCAGACTTAGGAGAGGGAAAGCTGGTAGTAGATGAGTAAAGGAGAAATGAGATCCATAAATTAGAATAACTCTTTTATCACTGATGGAAAACAAACTGCCTTGACATATGCATTGGCATCTCAAAAACAATAGCTTAACAATCTGTTGGTCAGATTTTCCTAAGAAATGGCACTTAGAAATATTTTCTTTACTAACAAATACACATATCCTTTTTAAAATTATCAATACCAACTTGAGACTTGTAAGAAATAAGAATAATAATGTTCTCCTATGAAATGAGAAAGTAAGGCTTCACTGTTTGGGGTTTCATCCACTGTCATTTTCATCTTTACAACAGTTCAATATTAGGGTGGGGTATACAAAAAAGCTTAGCAGTGCATGAAATCCATTACTGAAATGGAGACAACAAAACAAAAACAAAAACCCATCTGGGATACTACAGGCTCAGAGAACAGTTACCCAAAATGCAGGAAAGCATTCAAATCAGGAACATTTTAGGACAGGAGAAAACATTAGAACAGATTTTATTAAAAACTACTTTTACCAGAGTGGCTAGAACACCTGCTACGCTAAACATTACTCCAACATGCTTTCTTATTTTTGTTGCTGCTTGCACAGCTGCACTATATTTATCACTGCAGCCTCTGCTCTGAAGGTAAGTAAAGACTGATGCAATAAAGGTGAAACTAAAAATAAAGATCTTAGTTGGAGCAGATTAGGGAACAGTTCGACTTAGAAGAGAACTAATATATAGCGCCAGAACAGACTTGGACACATACACATGTAATAAAGGGCAATAAAGCACTGGATTTTGCGTTTATTACCTCTGGTCTTTAACTCATCTTCTTCCACTTCTATATCTAAGTCATCAAATACAGCTGCTAGTGGAATCTTCAGCGTGGGATTACTAGGTATTTTAAAATCCTTATAATGAGAAAAAGAAAAAAAGTATATTTACTTGTATTTATCAATTTTCCTCTTAATTAAGCTTATGTATAATTTCACAAACAAATCTAGGAACTGAAAATTACGTGAACGCATTTCAAAATGTCACTGTATATAAAGTGAGAATAATAGTATTCCACAGCTACCCTGATAAAGTTTACTAGGAAAAACCCCACAGTTTTGTTTTCAGAGTAGCAGTGACAACATCGCATGATTTTATGACAACAGCTGAAGAATCACAACAAAGCAATTTATAGTATTTTTTCCCTTGGATAACAAACAGTAAGCCAGCACTGAAAAGCTAACACAGTAGTCATCACATAAAAGTTAGTGTATATGTTTCTGATATGCCACCAGATGGCTCACTATATTTAAAGAAGACAAACTAAACTGTTAGAAACAAGATGTACAAATAGAGAAACAAAGTATTATGCAGGCTGACAACTATTGCATGACAAGCTCTTTTTGTGAGTATATAAATAAAAATTCTAAACAAAATGTTTCACAGACTTTGTAAGTTCTACTGATTTTTCTGTATATTATACACATTTCCTTGGAAGATTAAAACAGGTTAAGTATAATAGAACAGAAGTTCAGAAGTCTGAATCCAGCTTTATATAAGGACAACAGAAATTTTTAAAAAATATTCCAATGGTACTATTGTAATTGAACTGCTGGCATTTTATGAGAAAATGATCAGACTATGCTCATATTAAATACTAAACTGTGAAGTGAAAAATATTAAAGGATATTTCCTCTCTACATAGATTGAAAAATTGCCCATCTTTCTGTCCAACCTGTGTGTCATGGTATCTCTTCCACAGCTCTATGCCTCAAGCAAAACAACTTTAGAAATACCATACTTGTACTTGTCAGTTTTAACTGAGTTACGTGTCATTTTTAAATAAGTACATAAAATATACAATAAAGAAATAACACTTTTTCCCAGATATATGCATTATTCCAAACAATAATACTTAAGAAATTGCAGCATAACTTTCTCCAAGACAACACTCATCGAGAAAAGACATTATCAGAGCGAACAATACTGGTGCCAGTGAAGACTAATGTAACCAGGAAAAGATAACAAACCAACAAATCAAACCTAAACAAACCTTGTTGAACTTGCAGAAGAACAAGACAAACAAATAGCATATTTCAAAATTCCTATATAACATTTGCTCATTTTTTCCCCTCTAACTTGTCTCTAATACTAGCTAATGCTTTATTCATTATCTTACTCTTCAGCTACTGTGTTAATTGTTAATAAATGTGGAGTTAGGAACAGCTAAGCACTTTTATAAAGTCTTGTCTTTGATGCCATGATCATATAAAACACTACCACCTCAAGCCTGTCTTTTACTCAACTAATACCAATTTCCCAGATACTGGCCATATTTCTCTCTGTGGCATATTTACACTTCTTGACAATCCCAGCTGCCATAGAACACTAATAGCATTCTCCTGATTTCTAGTTCGATACGTATTTTTCCACACGAATCTAATACAATATATTTGGCTTTCTACACCAAAGTTACACACGTATATAGAATACACACAGGTTACTACTGCTTTCTTAGTAAATTCTAGTATAGTAATTAATTTCTTAACTATTCAGGAGTGTTTGTGTGTATACCATTCCACTGGAAAAAATATGTCACACACATACTCAAAAATCAAGATCTTTTCAGTCATTTATCAAAATTGAAAACTAGACATGTTTAAACCTCAGAAACCAAGTTATAGGAATCGTTTTAAGTGTCTTATATTACTAGGTGAATGAGGTTAACAGCACATATTTCTCTAAAAGTACTGTGCTTGTATGAATGAATTTGTATCTCAGGCAAGTATCCATAACCACATACTAAGGCATTCAGTCACTCCCTGTAAGTTAGCCAGCAATTACTGTAATGAGTTTTGTAAGTAACATTTTGAAGAGCTGACAGAATGGGGAAGCACAGGTGAACTATTCCAATCTTGTAACCTTAAATTTAACCCTGTAATTTTTCTGTATCTTACAGTTTACTGTAGATTACAAACAATTAGACAATACGATGAAAAAAGCACACTTGGGAAGCATGCAGTACACACAGACAGTACATAGAAGCTGGGTAATGTCTTTATAAAGAAATTTTACAAAAATAGAGAGAAATTAATAGAAAGTTCAGCCACAAGAAAGGAGGAAAAGTCAGTCTGTCATTGGAGAGAAGACACAATGTTTACTGCAAAGCTGCAGCTCCCTTTGTTCCACCAGATTAAAAAATACCTGCACACTATTTTCTTGTGATTGATGAGACAGTCTTGCATTTGGTAGTGGAGAATGAGATCCTAATTTTCTATCCAGGAATACTTCCTTACTACAGGCATAACACCAAACACGGAGTGTAGTAAGGTTGACAGTCAGACAGTGTTTTGTCTCCTAAAACAGAACAAAACCCAAAACTGTGATTCAGAAGTTAGGAATAATTAAATACTGCAATATGCAAGCTACCACAGAAGTATTAAAATTCTAGATCTTTCAACAATTAAACAAATATGTATGTTAGAATATTTAAAAATAGCAATTCAATTACTGAAATTTTAGCACGAACTATCCAACACTCATTTTTAGTAAAAGTCACTCAAATTAGCAACAAGGTATAAACAGAACCTAAGCCACTGTCATATCTGACATGCTTCTGTGTAATTACAAAAATAAGAAGAAAGCCTGTTGTCAGAAGTGTCACAATTCACAGCAAACACATTTTCCAGGAACGGAAATGGTCATAACGGCAGCTGCCTCCTCTACAGTAAGGGCAGTGTTTATTTCTACTGGTTTGCTATAGGAAATTCACTCTATTTAACAATCAGTCAGAAGAGTAAGATAAGATTTTTAGTTCAGTTAGAGTAAGAAGTGCTCATATCAAAACAAATATTCTAGAATTCTGTGATTCTGTGACTCAGTTCTTTTGACAGCTTCATACTGTGAAGCAATATAAAAATTTGACAGATGGAGAGTATTTTTACTGTTCTAATCCTCATCTTTCCTTTTTTAACCTCTTTGCTTACTGTAAGATTGTGTACACAGTTGCTATCATGCTCCAAATATTTCCACCAGTCCTTCCTGCATTTCTTCCTTTTATGTCAGCAGCAGCCACGTTTATAAACAATGAAAGATTTACTAGAAGTTAGGAAAATACAACTACTACAGGATGCCAAAGTTCCTCTTCCCCTCATTTAATAAAGCCTTGTACAAGAACGTTTTTCATATAAAATGTGGGCTACAATTTCATTAAGTAGCCCTCCCCATACTAAAAAACATCAGAAACAGATTACGTAAATATCTCAGACAATTTTAAGCATAAGAATATACTTGGCTGCATAAATAATTACAATTCTCCACAGCAACAGATTATTAATTTTCTTGAAGTGGACACAATGAATATGATTATTTGCAGTACAGGGAGCCTTGCTCATGGAAACTGGAGTAAGCAGAAATCAACTTATTCACGTCAGCCTTGTTTCTCTCATTGTAGTGAGATTTTTACTGAAAAAAAAATCCAGAAGAGGGCTTACTATCCAGAAATTAAAATTAAGTAACAAAAAAAATCAAGACAAGGATGTCACTGAGAGCAAGCGAACTATCCATTCCCTTTCTCTTACCTGGCAAGTACATAACATTGCTAAAACAGCATGTAAATCAGGAATAAACTACCGTAGAAAGCCAAGAGGTATAAAATTGTAGGGAAGAAATGCAGGGACCAGCTGTTCCCCAACTGCACTACAAGCAGCTCATTTATATATATATATGTATACAGATATATATATATAGTAAAGGCTTTAGAACTGTGACTCAGCTTAAATAGCTGGCAAAAAAAATGTATTTATATAGACTTATATTAATGCACTATCGATTTGCATAAATATGCAGTCTTCAAGGCCCTGCTTCAAAAAAAAAAATTCAGGAGTGGTGGTAAAATACAGTCACAAAGTGTACTTTGTAAAAAACTCTGGTATATACTATTTGGTCATTTTAATATTCACCAGGGTTTGGGTTTTTTTTTTAGTATTTTTAAGGAATAAAAATTGCTCAGTGTGGAACCTTAGATGTATTTTCTGACAGAAGAACTGTAAATTCGTGGCAAGAATTGAATTTAATCAGAAAATCAGCAATTCTGAAATGACATAACAGAACTGCCATCCCTCTGTCTCCAGTATATTTGCTGCGAGACAATGATAGATCCCATTTGCTTCACTTTGGCAAGTGTGCACAGAACAGACAGTGAGTTTAAGACCCAAACAGATGCACTCAAACTGTCCAACCTTGCCATAACTTGGCATGCTGGGGAACACAGTGCACATACTCCACTGCTCCTACCAAGCTGGATCCAAAATCAGGACACAGCAGGAAAGGAGATGTTCATATAAGTCTACAGATTCTTACTCTGTAGCCTTTGGAGCAGGGAGCGCCTGTTTCTGGTAATTTATACTTCCTTTCTTACACCTGTTCAGCTCTCACCTTCATTAACCAAACTTCCCTCCCCTTACCCATCAGGCAGACACAATCCTTAAATAGTTAGACTGAAGTAGTGAAGTACTGCATATAAGTTAAAGTACTCAAGAAGCCTTTTGTCCACAAATCTTGAAAATCTTCAGTAATTGTTGTTCTTTTTTTCCGATTTTCATTGTGTTCTTTTAAGGAGCATAATAATGTCAGAATTACATAAAGAATTATTCAGCTGCACAAAGACTATACACTCACATACTCCTAAATTAGTAAGACCTGCTTATATAGATGAAAAACAATCACAGCTAATCAAACTTCCAGTTATGCTTGCACAGGTTACTGACTTCACTAAAATGAGTAAAAAAAGCTCTCTAATTCTACCTCATTGCTTCAAGTAACTGTATTATTAGCAAATACACATACCTGGGAATGGGTGGTACTGTGATCAACATGGGATTCACCGCAGCCAACATAAGTACATCTGTTCTGTTGAGCAAGAAGTATACAGAATTAAAAAGCAGCGTCAAACAGGTTTACAGAACAGGAACATACTGCCAATCCCTTTAAAATCCACTCAGATTACAAACTTGCAGAGTCCTACACAAACCAAGAGACATGCACAGTAAGTATTAAAAAAAAAAAACACCTAAAGCAAATAAGAATGCTGCAAGATTTAACTCAGCGCCTCTCACTGGGAGGCAGTGTTAGACATTTAATGTGTTTGGAATATCATTTTTTGGCCATTTTGATATATTTATTCAGATTAAGGTCAACATGGATTTTTTACAATTCATGATTTGGAAGAGATTGTTATATAAAATATGAAGTTCACCCGATGGCTAAAATACTGAATTGCAACAGCCTCGGAACATGACAGATTTATTTAAAAATGCCTGTATGCCCCAATCTGCAGTGCCTATTTATCAGAGTACTACTTCACAATTAATTAGTGCTTTTCACCTTTAAATAAGAGATTCCAGCCCTATGTGGTTAAGTACTTACTACATTCTCGTTATAACACGCAAAATAATTGTTGATTTTAATTGTGCTAATTGCAAAACATATTTGGCTGAGTGTGGAATCTTGCAGCTGCCAATCTTCAAGCAATTTTCATTAATTCCTCATTTGCATGAGTCAAGACAATCACATCAGAGGGTACAGCATGTTATCCGTGTAACTCTCTAAGCATGTTAATTTACACAATCAAATAGCAGCTGAACATGGTCAATTTTCTACATTATATAATGACAGATATTGGTTAAGTTACAGATAGTTAACATGCTGGGATCTCACCATGTTTTTCTACTGAAAAAGGTGAAGGCAATTCATCCAAGAGGAGATATATCACAGCAGATCATTGCAGATGACACCAAGTTGGGCAGGAGTGTTGATGTGCTTGAGTGTAGGAAGGCTCTACAGAGGGATCTGGACAGGCTGGATTGATGGGCTGAGGCCAATTGTATGAGATTCAACAAGGCCAAGTGCCAGGTCCTGCACTTGGGTCACAACAACCCCATGAAATGCTACAGGCTTGGGGAAGAGTGGCTGGAAAGCTGCCCAGTGGAAAATAACCTGGAGGTGTTGGTCGACAGCCAGCTGAATATGAGCCAGCAGTATGCCCAGGTGGCCAAGAAGGCCAACAGCATCCTGGCTTATATCAGAAATAGTGCAGCAAGCAAGGCTAAGGAAGTGATTGTCCCCCTGTACTCGGCACTGGTGAGACAGCACCTCAAATACTGTGTTCAGTATTGGGTCCCTCACTACAAGAAAGACATTGAGGTGCTGGAGCGTGTCCAGAGAAAGGCAATAAAGCTGGCGAAGAGTCTGGAGAAGTCTTATGAGGAGCAACTGAGGGAACTGGGGTTGTTTAGTCTGGAGAAAAGGAGGCTGAGGGGAGACCTTACTGCTCTCCGCAACTACCTGAAAGGAGGTTGTAGCAAGGCAGGTGTCAGTCTTTTCTCCCAAGTAAGAAGTGATAAGACGAAACAGACTCAAGTTGTGCCAGGAAAGGTTTAGATCAGGTATTAGGAAAAATTTCTTCATTGAGAAGGTTGTCAAGCATTGGAACAGGCTGCCCAGGGAAGTGGTTGAGGTATCAAATACCTCCCTGGAGGTATTTAAAAGACACGTGGATGTGGTGCTTAGGGACGTGGTTTAGTGGTAACTTGGTAGTGTTAGGTTAATGGTTAGACTATACGGTCTTAAAGGTCTTTTCTAATCTAAACTATTGTATGACATTAAGCATCCTACTGCTATTAGAAAACTCCCCTATAGAAATGTTGGTATGAAATTAAGTTTTTCAGTAACAGTTTAAAAGTTCTAAGTGAGAAATAAATAACGTTTCAAGCTTCACAGCATTTCCCCACCTACCAGGCTGATGCACTCCTGAACACCTCTTCCTACTTTCAAGACAGCTTTTATATTTAATTAAACATCAAGCCATCTAACAAAAAGACATTTAACAGTTTCTTTTCCCCTCCATTTCTATCTCTTATTGATAGAAGGAGCAAAATAATTTGATGTCTTAACTGTTACCATAATCCACTTAAAAGGAAACTAATGAAGTAGATTTTTAAAAACACTCATACATAAACCTAAAGGTTGCCAGCTCAGCCTAGGTATCTTTCTGACTTACACAAATGTTGCAAAGAAATTAAGTCAAGCCTATAGAGTAAAATTTCAATCTCTGGAAACAGCTGTATGAAGAATTCACAAGACATTTTACAAACTAAATTAGCTACACGCTTTTCTGTTGGTATCATAGATCAATCAGAAACAAGATTTTCATAACCTTTTATTCTTTAAAATACACTGAAAATTATGGGGTTTGTAGACAGCAAGAAGAATAAGGCAAAAGCATATTTAAGAAAGAACTATATACAAGGTTAAGACTACAGAATTCATACAAGGTTTGAAGAATGTTTGTATAAGCTTCTACAAATTTTAAAATAAGCTTTTTATTATTAAGCAAAACAGAAAAAAGACAGAGTACGTATTTTTATGCTGTAAAAAGTAAACATTTATTTCTAGGTGTTATTGCTACAAATGCTGAGAGGCTTATAAAAAGTAACTTAATTCAGGAATAATGTATTATTATTCAGATCTACAGACCTGGGGAAGAGATTTTAAAAAAAATAAATCTTAAGAGCTAAAAAAATTAACTCAAAAAGAAACCTTCATATGCTAGCTGCTTATCAAAAAAATAAATCTCATTTTAAACACAGTATTCTTAAACTACAAGAATACGTACCTGATAGAGGGTAAATAATTTGAAAAATAAAAAACTCTAAAGGAGGTTTTGGTTTTAAATAACTTAAAGAAACTAATTTAAAGAACTTTGTTATAGTTGTGCCTTAAAAAAAACAAACTACCAACTTTATCTACAGATTACTAGAAAAGGACCCTACTATGGAACAACAGAACAACTTACCTCTAAGCATGCCCAAAGGTTGGGTCCTCTGACTTTACAGTCTTGACAAGTGCCCTATTAACATTAACAAACAAGTAAGTATTATTTCCTTTACTTTCATCAGTAAACCACAACTTCAAGACAAAACAAGAGAAACTAGAGAAACAGTATCAGCCAAGTAATTTTAAGACAAAAAAAATGATGTGTTGATAATCAATCTAATTTTTGTTTTGCTTCATATAATCTTAAGATCAGTATATTTTTCTAGTAAAACCTTGGATCTCTCTCTGAGTTTTCATCTTAAAGCAAAAATTGTTCTTGTAAATAAAGCATAAACTTATACCATATCACATTATCATAAAAATCCTCAAAGTTGGTCTTTCCTATCAATTTAACATAAAAAGAAATGAAAGTGATAGAACCTGTATATTACAGGAACTGCATATTCCTATTTGCAAAGAGCCAACATTACCTGCAAAAGTTTACAAAAAAAGATGCAACACTTGAGAAATGCTCTGCCCCTCAGCAGCACATTAACTGTTCCACTTTTCAGACACAGGAGTTTAGCACCGTGGACAGAAAAGGTTTGGCTTTTCACCACCTCCCAGCGAATACAGTGGGTTACAAGATTTTTCTTGGTTCCATTTATTAATAGTAGCTGGAAACCAAGAGTTCACATAGCGGCAGTTTCTCAAACTGTGGCTCCTCCATCAAGAAGTGAACTGTTAGTCACTGTAAGCATAAATTTCTTTGTTACAGTTTCTACTTGAAGTTGTCAGTTATGCTATATTACATTAATATTCCAAATAACTAACTGCTACAACAGCAACATCTGAAAATAAAGTTCATCTTGGTGTTACACTAACTCTTTTAACTAATGCTTCCATTAAAACATCACTTGCTTTGGAAAACACTGTTGGGAAAGGTACTCTTTAAGTGTTAAGTACCAAAAAATAGTTTTTCAGTTTTACCAAGTTCATAATTCTTCCCATTATTTGTTTAAACCTTACTGTCTCGGTACAGAAGATTTAACCTATGCTTAACACTTAAAAGCATCTTATAACTAATAATACATGACAAGATGTGTAGTTAAAATAAGTGATCAGAGCTAACGGAGATAGGAAGAAAGTAAGAAAGTAAGCTGCTACAACTCACGTGAGATTTCTGTATCAATTCTTCTTTTGTTATCTCACCAACTGATTCCAAGTGCGGGCAATTGCTGCCAGGCGATGACATTTTAGAAGCTGTATTTTCTGAGATCCTGTAGCTGGGATTTTAAAGACCAGGGAATCACTTGTCAACAGAAGAAAGAATGAGTAAAACCCAATCCCTTACGGTAGGTAGCAATATTAGAGATCTAATACACAACATATACATAATTTTTAAATGAATGTTTAAGTTAATATAAATAACTTTATTAACAGTAAGAGAATTCAATAGTCCAAATTAAACACAGCTGACTCCTAAAATGGAATCCTCTGACTTTTAGGGCATAAACTAACAGAATCCTGAGTGAAACAGAGCTGGTTTGGATGAATTGTTTAACTCCCTGGCCTCTACCATGGCACCCTAACAACATAAAAATTACAGTTTTCAAGCCTACCCAGAATTGATGGTGGCTTTGACTTTATATTCTGAGAAGGGATCTTACGCAAGACAACTGAAGTGTGCTGAAACTGTGAAGGCTAAAACTCAAAAGCACATGACTTGTCTGTCAAAGGAGATGGAAACTTTATCTTGGTTTTATTTATTTACAAAGACACATTCTAGATTCAGGCATATTATATATCAAAAGCAAACTGAAACTTGTAACTCACCTGTACTATTGAAAACTCAGTGAGCTTTTCTCTTGTTCAAGTTCTCTCTGTCCATCCAAGGTCTCTGATGCAGACACAGAAACTTATCAGAAATAAATAATGCTAAATACAATCACTTTGTCATTATTATTTTGATGGTTGCACAGAAAGCTATGATGTTTTACAGAAGGAAAATTTAAAAATGAACTCAGTAATGTTTTTTTGATATAAATACTCCAATTGACTCATGCAGGTAAGAACTACACAAGAACTTGGTTCCAGTTTCATCACCTGAACAATTACTATTGATGCCTCAATCTCCCTAAAGCCCAAGAAATCTTAAACTTTCTTTGCCCAATTACTATCTGTCCAATCTAGCATTCCTTTATCAAGACTTGCAAGTAAAATTTCATTCTAACTCAGCGATACACACTCCTTGAATGATAGCGGCAGCCTTTATCACTGTTATCAACATCTCTTTCCACTTTGACCGTTTGCTTTGGCAGCTTTAGGGCTGTTCCTTTCGCTGTACAACCAATTGCTCCTTTGAATATTAAGTAACCTAGAGCTTTAACAGCATAGGGGAAAACAAACCTTGCCTAGTAGGCATCTCCACACTTCCTCGTAAACTTTCAGTTTATTATCTTTGACTTGGTCTTTACTTCCATTGCCTTGCAATAACATCCCTTTGAAATCATTTCAGTACCTTTTAGTTATCAAAGGGTTTTTAAATAAATATGTGTGTATAAATAGTCTATATTATTTCTACAAACATTCCTTTACAAATAATATTATTAAAGTATTATCTATTATTTGTACAGAAATAATATATAATATTTTATATAATTTATTATATACATGCAAGTATATACCTGCATATATGCACTTACATATATTTTATTTATATATTAAAATTATTTATACATAAATAATATAGAAGATATTTATTATATATATAACATACATATACTCAAGTATGTGTATGTTTCAGTCTTTTTGAATGTCACGTTAACAGCTGTTCAATAGAATATTTAAGAACTTATCTCACAAGACTGGAAATACTACAGTGA
>KZ505817.1:202917-229589 GCA_002844005.1 Limosa lapponica baueri
ACTTGCAGTGAAGTTACTGGTACTGAAAAAGATTAGTGTTTGATAAATTATGTCTTTATGTTGGTATTTGATAACCTGGAGCGTATGTCTGTGTTTATCTTAAAAGCTGAAGTTAAGATGCTGTTTCATTGCATAGTGAAACAGATTATCTTGAGCCACTGCTGAAAAGGCTTCAGCTAATTTGTTTTACTGTCCACCAAACCAGCACTGTGGGACTCAAGGCCACTTATTATATGTTAGCTTGGGAGGTGAGATGGATAGAAATTTCTGAAAACACTTCTAGTAAGATCAGAAAGAGTCTGTTTCTGCTTTTTGAGGGCCCTTGTTACCATTTGCCTGACAGCATGGCTCTGAGATCCAGCCATGCAGGCTATTTATACACCTTGTTGCTTTTCCTTAAATGGCATCCCTGAAAACTGTCTTCTTTCTGTCCACACCAAAACTCCTGTTTAAGCTCTTCTCTCTCTCACTTCTTGATGCCTGCCATGTTCTCATCTCTTGCCTTGTCCATTTAAAACTTGCTTTTCTCACATGGACTTGACTGTAGTTAATAAAAATCACCTTTGCTCATTTTTTTTCTGACCACATTATTTCTGTCCCGTAAGCTGTCTCTCTCACTCAGAAGTTTCTCTTACAATGAAATACAAGCTATTCCTCCTTTTAGCTCTAAAGGCTGCTTATAATTGAGCTGCAATCCGCCTACCTGATTTAATTTCCCAAACTTTGTTGGGTTAGTTGTTCCTGTGCTTCCCTGCTCAGTCCTTCTCACACAAAATCCATCTGCTAGTTCTCAAGTGTTCCTGCTCGTTCCTTACACAGTTTGAGCAGCTGCAGCCCTCTCTTTCCCCAGACCTCATCTTAGCCTGAGCTTCCCAGTTCCACAGTTACCCCTGCAAACTCTAATTATTTTTTCCCTCTTTTTTCTTTCTTCTCTGCCCATCAATTTTAAATCCCTGATAAAAAGGGGAAATATAATTAAGCTTTTCCAGTTCCTTACATGACTAAGGAATGGTTGTACAGCAGTGTATGCAGTTAGAGCCCTACAATACTATTCAAGTACGACTAACGCACACTGTATTTATCTGTGTGTTTATCACTTACACCACAACAGCAAACACACATGACTAACATTACTTTAAAGGCATATCTTTCAAGTGTTGCTTTTGCATCTTTTTTGTTGGCCGTTCTAGTGTTTAGTTTTAGTCAATAGCTTCTCAATATATTTTTTTAAACCTTTTATAAAAGTACACGTATTTACCTTTTTTTTGTGTAAAGAGAAGTCATCGTTTTCCCACACATCAGGGCTTGATCTAATAACCACTTGGCTTCATTTTGAACACTTTTGAAAAGTGAAGTATGGAATAAGTGGAAACAGTCTTCCAAAGGCATGACGTTGATTTTTTTTTTTTCTTCCTCTTTCATGTTCTTGTGGTATATTCTTAACAAATTATAGTTTACAAATTCTTTTTCTTACTAAAACGGATGTATATACACTTAACTTCTATGTGTTTATATATCTTGTGAATATAAATGTTCCAGAGGCATGAAAAATCATACCAGACAGATGGCAAGTAGTGAGGGCGGAATAAGTGTTTATTTTTCTGGCTGGAGTATTGCACTGTGAGGTTATATAAACTGATGATCAAGAACATGTTTTCGTCCATAGGGCTAATTCCTGTTTTAGAAGTTCTACTAAAACAATTTATTCTTGTATTAAAGTCTGTTTTTAAGAGAGGCTTGTCTGAAACATTCTTGGGCAAAATGAAGGCAGGAGAGCCAGAATGGGGTGAGGGTGATACACACAGCAATAGTTTGAGAAGGCTTCAAAGAAAATCAGGTCTCTGTAGCTTGGTAGCTTAATCTTGAAAGCGCAGAATTGAGCACAATATCAAAATAGAATATTGACAGAATAGTATAAAATCAGCACATGTAGCTCTCTGCACTGTAGTTCCTTTATAAATTCAATAATTCAGTTAGGACTAAAATAGATAAACTTCTGTCTGCAATTTATTTTCAAGGGCTTAAAATGAAAACAACTAACAACTTTTCTTAACTGATGTGCCTGCTGTGTTTAAACCTTGCTGCCGTTTAAGTCAAAGTCTCTGACCCATCAGTCTGCCATAAATGGTTGCAGGGTATCCGCGTAGCACAGTCTTCAACGACTTCTGTTTACTGGGCTTGTTATTTAGCACTAGCCATACCCCATGCTATGGCAATACACATTTATTTACCAGGAATATAGTTTGTGATTATTATTTTTTAAATGTTTACCTAATCATTGAGAGGCTTAAGTAGCTTGTGTAAGCATTTAATTGCTAAAGGCCTTTTTATATCTTACAATTTTCTTAAAGTTTTGTTTCAGCTTGAAATCTGTCAAAGTTGAACCTATATGTAGGAGTAAATCTATTTTTGTGGAAAGTTATAGCTAAAGGTTCTGTGGACGATAACAACAGAGGGAGTAAAATTTATTACTTATGTCTCACTTTTCTCTCATGCATGTATTTATGCAGTTAATTACTAAAACTGATGCAAAAAATTAACTGGGTTTGAGATGTGTTTTATTTCCCTTTTGATTGCTCAAGCTAAACTTTTTTTTTTTAATAAATTACTGTAAATTCTCTAGTTCTTTATGGGATATCTGGTCTGTACACTATGTCCCACCTTACCTCATAATCCTGTTTGTAGCAAAGTGCTGTAGTGTAGCTGATTCAAGAGCACATGTCGATCACACCAGGCTTTATTCTCTCTATTGCTATTTAAAGCTGCCCTTGTTCTACATGCAGATATGCTGCAATATTTAAAGGTAAACATATACATATTTCCAGATAGCCTAAATTATGTACATTCTTTATTATTCAAGCTTTGGTTTATTTTACTTTTAGTTTACCTCAGATAACTAATATGTTGACTGGATAGCAGCTTTAACTACATGTGTTTGAGTAGCTGCTAATCAGTGTCAAGCTATCTTCCAGGTTTAGGTTGCAATAATCATTTCTTAACATATTCATACTTGAATTATAATGTGTTACTTAAGTATTTAACAACCTTATAGTGCTATTAATTCATTTTTTAGTTTAAGTTTGGTAACTGATGTTATTTACTAAACTAAAGATCCAGAGGACAGAACTCTTCATTCAGTATAACTTTTTAAGGATTCTTATCTCATTCTTTCCTACTCTCTGGGGCAAGTGGAATGCGAGCAGACCCCAATCAGTAGGGCACTCAAGATATTCTTTAGGTCTTACTGTTTAAAGTTAAGCATCTGTCCTGCTAATTTAGGTTCTTAAACTGTCTGCTGTGTGTGTGCAGCTGGGTTTGCAGAAGCTAGTCACATTGTGAAGCACTTTCACTGAAGCCTGCAGAATTCTGTAAGACAGATCAGCCTGAAATTCAAATGAAGACTGGGATTATGCTGTACCTGCAGAGTTTGCCCGTGTCAAATATGCTGGAGTCTCCATTCTGAATACAGAAACCAAATGTTAATCCAAATCAAATACATATACTTGCATCTTTTGATGTTTATTTCACTGAGGATCACCAGTTATATAGTTGGTTCTGTCTTTCTATCTTTCTATTAATTCTGGAGATAGAAAAGTATCAGTCTTTCTTTTCTGATACTGTCTTTGTACATGGAAGTGGAATTACCAACTGCTAAACAGTATATTTTTCTTTTAATGGAAGAACAAATGAATAAGTGGGTTCCTTCTGTCAGTCTGTCTCACTTGCTTTGAAATGTCAGCATCCCTGAAGCATAATGTACTGGCTAAAGAAAAACCTTTCTAGCAACCTTGTGTTTAAAATCTTACTTTGAAGAGAACATGTTGGATGGTCCCGTACCCACGTGCTGTGTCCAGCAAAATAGTCTATAGGCTAACATACTAAACTGTTTACTCTTCCCTTTTTTTATGTAACAAATAAGGAAACTTCGTAAAGCAACAAGTTTCAGAGCTGAGCAACAGTTGCTGGTTATTCTTGTCCTTTTTCACCACTGTGTGTGGAGCTCTCTGCTCTTCTATGAAATGATGCATGGTGGGAAAGCCAAGAAGGTGGCAGTGGAAAAAAGCGAAGGATACTGCTAGTAATGCACTTGTGTAAACATCTTGCTTTAAGTACCCACCGATTTCAATAGATCTACAGAGGTGAAGTAGAATTGAGGCCAAAGGGAGAAGTTCACCTACTTTTGTGACTCCTCTCTCAATTCTGGTGAGAAGACTCTTCTACGTAACCTGCTTATGGAGGCCTCTGGCGTAGGAAAGGTATTAAAGGAGCTAATTCTAGTTGCGTAAGCCTCAAAGTTAACCTTGTACTTACTTTGGTAAATATGACATTTGCATTTTATATCTGCTCTGCATCGCAATGAGTTAACGTACTATCACACTGAATGTGGTTGAACAGGCCATTCCATTGTCACTAGAAAGTGTCTGTGCAAAAATAGGGGGTAGGTTGTGCTTGTTTTTAGGGTTTGAAGAACTAAGAAAAGGCAGTGACGTCCAAATCTGATGACTAAGGTATCTGGCAGTCTTCACAGTGCTGTGCTATAAATCTGCAATGAACAGCCTACGTTTTAAAATAAGCAGCACTGGAATTCGAACTAGACTTTGCTGTGGCCAAAATAGATGTGATGCTTTCCGAACTACAGGAGAATGAAGTACCCTTACGAAGAGGAAACAGTGACAACTTTGTGTTGCACATCTATCTAAATAGAGCCTGTCCAGATTAGACAGCTGAGCAAACTTGGTTGCCAGATCTTCTCTCTCAAATCAAATACAAGTACAGAAACTCTTATCTAAACTATTACTCAACTGTTAGACTTGAAAACAGGAGGGTGGTCAGAAATCAAGTTTTTGTCTAAAGGATAGGGGTTTGAACCTTAAAATCAGGAAAGAGCTACTGATTTTTAGCTTCAGGGTAAAGAAAAGAAGTTGCAGGAAATTGTAACACTCTGTAAATGTAGAAACTTATAATGTGCAGTTACAAACAATCGAAGTTTACATTTTTGAAGAAATGAAAAGCTATATGATAGGGAGAGGCCTATGTGGCACGTGGTTCACACAGGATATACATCTCAGATGTGTTTCAGGATCATATGTCTATGTCAAGCAGACTCGGAGCAGTAAACCAGAGAAGTGAACCTACGCATACTTTTATTGTGTGTTTACTGAGCTGAGAAGTCAGCTGTCAGCACATATGATGTGTTAGTTTAGGTTATAAGATACACGTTAGATGCTGCTTTATTTTCTTAAAATTCAGATTTCAGCAATCTAGCACTATGGGTGTTTACTCTGCCTCTTCCTTGAGATTTGAGTTGCAGAGTTCCTCATGGTCTTTCTATTTTGAGATTTTGGTTTTATGATAAAGCACGCCACAATGATTCAGGGAGAACTTTCACATTTCACATTCTCTGTAACAAAATGATATTTCTAGCCTTTTGAAAATTTCTTTGCTTAAAAAAATTGCAACTATCAGAAAATATTTCAGTTTACTTATCAAATTTATGGAAGAGTTGTTTAGCAGATTTAAATCTTGAAAGAATCATTTCATTTATCACCATTCAAGAATATCAAGGCTGTATAATATATCCTAATACTTTTGAGTTACTTAATGTACCTGTTGATTACAGGAAATAAATTATACTTGAATTCCTTTATCTTTGATTTTTACTTGGAGAGACTAAAATGATTACTTATGCACAAGCATTTTGCTCTGTCTTTACCTTTGCTAGATGAGAGCATTCATGGTGCTTGATTTTACTGTTTTAGAATATAAGAACAGTAGCCACGTTGTTTTGTTTTATCCATCATTAAACATGTAGTGCTCAGCAGATAATATAATTTTATGGACAAAGTCAGTATCTTGAAGGTCTAAAAATAACCAAATTATTATAAACATCCCAGAAATTGCTATTATTTATTTCCAAAGCATGTGAAAATTCTCTTGAAGATTATAAAGTTATTTTAGGCAAGTTGCATCTTTTTCTAGGTGGCAAATACTGCAAATAGGTACATTTCAGTTTTCAGGTGGATTTATTGCTTAATTATGTAAGCTTAATGGATTGTACTAGTCAATTTTTTATGCCTTCTCTACTTATTTATATTTTAGCATTAAGAATTTATTACTGTCATCCATACACATGCTTCTAATTCAGCTTTTAATCAGCTGTAATCCTTTTGTCTTAAGAATAACACCAAAGTAATAAATACAGAACACAGTGTGAATTAAGAACATCTTGTGTTTTGCATAATGATAATTAGGTTGAGTATCTAGTGTCTTGGAAAATGGGCCTTTTTATACCTGTGTGAGAGTGTTGTAGTGAAAGGCTTTTATGTGGACCTTGAAGATTATAGCTGTACTTGGAAACAATTAGGAAAGCTCTGTTGAGTCAGCTTTACTGAGGAAGTAAGATTTGGCCTTCTATTTGCACAAAAACAGAGGATTATTCTCTGCATGAAAACTACTAAGGTATTTGTTAAGGATGTAATTTGAAGGCTCAGCAGTTAGCTCAGCCAAAGCTTACCTTGAAAAAGGTCTGGGAGTACTCGGAGGAAGGTGTAATTGCAAATACTAAGTACTCGATGCTGTCTTGTACTCAGTTTTCCCTGCTTATTCGTTTCCATTACGCCACTACTTTGGTTGCTGAGTTCCCAGTCAAATACTGGTGAGCAGAAGCTGTGTGTTCACAGCAGGGACCTACTGAAGGTGTGAGCACGCGGGAGGACTGTTGTTTTGGCTTTTTTCAAAGGAATCTGTCACTTTAGTTTGCATCAGAGCGGTCCCAACGAAGAACCATGAGATGTGTTTAACTCGGGATACGTACTGACGTACTGGTACAGTGCAAGATTTGGTTAGATATTTTTAAAAGACCCTGACCTGGAATATATTTTTATGCTGAAGTCAGTAACAGCTTTGCTTATATACAGTGAGATGAGATGCTCCAGCTATAGGTAGGCACTTTGTTGAACCCAGGTATTTGCGTTACTGGTGAATGTAAACACATAATTTAACAGTAACTGTTAAATCCAGAATGGTGTATGTGGGCACCCTGCTCCCTTCTTGGCTCGCCTTTTTTAACCCATTGCTATACAACCCAGTCATCAGAAGGTGCCACCTGACCCTTGGGATTGTTTTCTTTTTATAAATACAACATTAAGTAAAATTCACTGCTTTCTAGGTGCATCCTGTAAGACTTCATGTGATACGTTAGTAGCTACTTGGTAGGACTGATGATTTTTTTTAATGAATGTTCAGTCAACACTCTCAGAGTTATGACTATTTATAAACGTAAATAAAGCTGCTTTTGGATACTTGAGCAACAGTGGTGACAAGCCGCTGTGCCGCTTGTGACTAGCTAGAAGACTGTGACACATTCTCTTGACACTGAATTGTGTAGTAATTCATGCTACTTTGTGCCCTGAAACTTGATTATTGTCATTCCTTTGCCCAGGCCTGAAGCCACACAGCGCAGTGGCTGGCTCTGTGGTAGCCTGGCAGGATACAGGGACCCTGCTGCTCTTGGGGTACCCTGACTTCTCATAAGGGGATTCCTCTGCAAAGTTTTCTCCTCTTTGGAGTCTCTCGAGTCTCTCCTTTCTCATCCTGCTTTCCTGCTTGTGATGTGTTACTGCACTGATGTTCCTCTGAGGTGGGAGGGCTGGGGCGAATAGGAAACCATGGCTTTAACTGTGGCTTTAGCTCAGAACTAAATTCCTTAACTCCCAGTGAGTTCTTTGCCAGTGGGTAAGTGCTTTCCTTTTTTAACTGCTGCACGTAAGCGCCAAACTCACTTGCAAACTCATGCCATGTTTCATTCAGGATTGGAGAGGAGGATAACATACAAACAGTTGACAGAATTTTAAAACATTATCTGACAGTGAATACTTCCCAGTTGAATGCTAAAAAGTTAATTTGTGTGCAGTTCCGTCTCTAAGGCCAGATTTTGCTATGAGAGTTTAGAGGATTGGTTTTGTGGTCTGTTTTACCACATGAACCTACCAGAGCAAAGACAAATAAATATTCTAGATTAGTAATCTGTGAATAGATATGAAAGTAGTTTTGTTCCAGTTTGTTGGGGATTTTTTAGCCTGCTTACTTTCAGATAGGTAGTTGTTTGCAAAATCTCATAAAGTTGGGATTAATTTCACAAGCTTTAACATGCTTCATATTCTTAACATTTTTGAATGCCCTTAATCTATCTTTAGAACCACATATACATTTTAAGGCACTGCAACCAGGAGTTTTATGGCAATTACTGTTGTCAGTATCATATCTGAAACTCTACTTTATTCTTTTTACAAATATAAATGAACCCAAAATAACTGCCTGGCTCCTCAAATAAGTAAAGTATATTTGAAGCTCACACACTGGCTAGTGTTCCTTTCCTGAAGGTATTAGACTCCAGAAGGGCTGGGGATGGCTGCGTGAGCAGTTGCAGCCGCTGGTGGGTGGGTTCCTCTTGCAGCTGTTCATTCCAGGAGACTCGTTGTGCTGCTGTCTCTTTTTCTTCGTGTTCTTGTGTCTAAGAATGTTCTCCTGGTACTTGCATGGTATGTACTCCAGCTGTAACTTAATTTTTACCCTAACATTTTCATAATGGTGTGCTCTCTGCACAGTGTGGGTATAGATAAGCACCTGCTTGGCTAAGGGTATTTCAGGGTATTAGAGGGGGGGTGGCCAGAAAGTCAGAAATAGCTGACAAGGCTGTTTTATTTTCTTTGGCGAGGCTGTGCTTTTATTTACGTATCACTTGCCAAAGGTATTATTTCACTTAGCATAGCCAACCTTTTTTTCATCTTTTTTTTTTTTTTTTTTTGCCATAACATGCAAATTTTGTGCCTTGTTTTTGGAGTGAGAATTTTCCTTGAGTGAAAACACAGAGATTCCATATTCAACTAATATGTTAAAAACATACTGGTTAGGTGGCAGTCTTAGGCCCATATTAGAAAACTCGGAATTATGACTTCTTCAGCAAATATAGATGTATTCAAAATCTTATTATCTCTAGAGCTTCATGTAATCTGTAGCAGGCTGACTGTAAACTCTACAGAAGAACCTCTGATTCTCTGGTATTCTGGGCTAGAAACTCAATGGTTCCTTCATTTACATCAATTATTGTTTTACTTATATGTAAAATAAACTTTCATTAAATATCATTATGCCCGTTTACATGTAATCAATCACATAGCCCAGTGTTAAATACTTCAGTGTCAGTTTAGGGATATATTGTTGTCATTGAGCTGTAAATTCACATATAATAGCAACAGCACAGGAATTATAAGACAATATCCAAAGTCCTTGAGGCTTCAGCCCGTGGTGTAGTTGGGACTTTCCTATGAGGGTGGTAGAGACATTCTTGGATTGTGAATAAATTGATATATGAGACTACTTGACAGCTGCACTCTGTGTACATAAGAGTTGGGTCCTTACCTTAACATCTTCATTAAAACCATCAGTAAAATCTTTACCAGTATGGCCCATGCTCTACTCTCGTAGGAGTTTATAATTTGCATTGCTACTTATGAATGTAGCTGTTTATTTCTCATGAAGTAAGTGTTGCATATTGCCTACAGACTGGGAGCATCAATGGAAAATAAGTATTTCTTTGGGTTGCACTTGACCCAGGTGCTAGAGGGTTTTTCTGACTGAGATGTAGAAACTTTTGTTTTAATTGCAAATTTATTGGGGAAAACAACTTAGCCAAAAGGAGAGGTTCAGCGGCAAAATCTGCAACCAGGCTATACATCCCTGTGCTACCCTATGTTTAATGGTATTATTTCAGTTAATAATAAAGTCAGCTTATTATTATTAAGCAGTTTCAACAACTGCTTATGTGAAAAAGTGATGTTAGGGAGGCATTTAATGTAATACTAGAGTGGGATTAATACAAATTATGAGGTAGAAATAAGAAGGAAACATCATGTCACCTGTCTGCTCTTACCAGACCTCAAGCAAATGCTTTACAAACCACAGTTTGGTTTTCTGTTCCAGCTCTTCAAATTTCAGTATGTGATTGTTTCTCAACCAACTTGATGGTGCTGTACTTTTTTTCTCTTGGTTTTAAGAGGTCAGAAAAAAGAACAAACTATTAAGAATGATCTGAAAAAATTGGAGACTTTCATACGAATATTGGCGAAGTTGTGATTACAAATTGGAATTTGCCTAACTCACTCTAGTAAAAGCTTTGTCCAAACTTTTAATAACTTTTTCCCTTGGTGAATAGTCTCAATGACAGATATTTATTGTTATGTGCAATTTTTGAGCTGTCGTTCCAAGTCCGTAACTAATAAAACCATAACAACCACCTAAATAATAGTTAAGTTATATGGATTTGTAGCATTTCAATTGATGAGTAAACCATTCCAGTATATTGGCATTTGGCCACTTTGCTATGTAATAGTGTTTTTTATGAAGTATTGCTGTAGCAACAGATCTGGATGACATTGGGTAGCTGGTTGCTGCTGACTGTTGGAAATAAAACAGATTTTAGCAATGCATGTGTAATGTCTAAAGGTAAAGTAACCCAAAATAAATGCCTGTGCTCTACTGGGAATGTAGTATGGGGCTCATCAAGCTGAAGTCTGACTTACTGACTTATGAATTCAATCCTTCTGTGGAAGTGTTTCTGTACAGTGAAAACAAAAGCATATATGCTAGTAATATGTGCAATAGTTGAAATCTGAGAATAAAATAAAGGAAAACTGAGAGAAACTGTATTGCATATGATTTTAAGCATAAAATATCAGTTATTTTAAAGACATCAAGGATTCTAGTACTATAGAAAATGCTTCTGGAAAAGCTTGTTGGGGAAAGAGGACACAGAGAAAAAAAAAAACTTCACTCGCTCTTCTGAAGAACCAGCAAGTGAAAAAAAGGCTTGCAAAGTACAAAATGAAATGAATTCAAGTGAAGCTGAAACCTGTTTTTTATTAATGGCTTTCATTTAGAGCAGTATTTCTTGGTTACTAAAGCATTGAGCATTTCTTATATACCACAGCCAAGTTAAAAACTTAACAGAGGATTTAGATCAATATAGCAAAGTAATATCTTTAGATAGAGAGATTTTCAGAAGTCAATCAAAGAAAAGCCAAAACCCCAGAGGAAATATGTTTTTCTTTTCTCTTCATTGAAGATGTAAGTCCACTTTAAAGATGGAAAAATACAGTCACCTTTATATATGTTAGCAGGTCATAAGAGAATTTACTGTCATCGTAGTACAATGTTATGCCTTCCAAATGAAGTATTATATTATAGTATATATCAACCACACTTTCAAGACTTTAATGGAATTTTTTCATAGTCTAATAATCAGGTGGTTTTTTTTATTTTAAAGATAAAAATACAGACATTACTGTAAAGGATAATGCAGATGATTTCTGCCTTCGAGATACACTAAGCATTGCATCAACGGACTCCTTTGTTTCCACAGCTGAGGTAAGACTCTTAAAGATTGCTTCTTTAAAGATTCATTGATCTATTTGAACAGTGAACAGAGGAATCTTAATTTTTTGCTAATGGTTTTAAACAAAGTGTATTTGTCTTATGGGGGGGAGGGGAAAGAATCTTTCCTTGCTTATTTGTAACCAGTTTCCTAGCAGTTCAAGTAATGAAGTTGGGATCAATTTGTGCTTTTTATTTTTTTTGTACAGTGGCAGAATGTTTCCCCAACTCCTTCTAAAAAGAAGTTGCTTTTGAAAAATAGATCAGATTTTCATAAGTGAAGAAGAACAATCAGTTGAGGCTCTAGTAGTTCCTTTCACCATGAATTGCATTTTTCTATTCTCTTCCCCTCCATGCCCTTACCATAATATAAAGATGTATGGAGAAGGCTTTGTCTGTTTTGGAGACAAAATTATTAGAAATTGGCAGCTACCTATTTAAGTATATTCCATGGACGATAGTATGTACTTCATCTAACTTTCCCTAATCTTCTTGGATAAGACTACAAAGTATACAAATGGAAATAATTTTTGGATAACAGGGCATTGTCTATTAGCTGAAATCTGCTACTGCTCCCTTGAAGTATTTGAAAGAATTTTATATACAACGACACACTTACCTGAATGAGGAATATCTCCTTTCATAGTCTCTCAGGAGCTGAAGTGATCTTGAATAGCACTCGTGTCCAAATTACAGGAAAGGCAATTGGTCTCGATAGATACACAATAGCGATATCCAACACAGAATGTATGCGCTACAACTGAGCTACTAAACTCAAAGAGTTGTAAAAAGAGAGAGAATTGTGTTTGAAATTGTCTTTTGACAGTCTATTGTATGGTTTGTTTTTCCGTGATACAAGTACCTTGATTTAGTAATTCCCATTGAACTGTGATTATATTGATTTAGTAATTCAGATGAAGTTGTGATGTTATGCCTAGCATTCATTCCTAACTGAGTTTGTCTACAGAGACTGGTTGCTCTTTCCTGTGATTTGGACAAGACGGCAATTCAAGCTTCCTTCAACTCCATCAGCTCTTGAGAGGAGCCGTAAAACATTAGAGTTTATACACTTTGTATCCCTCTTTTTTTTTTTTTTTTTTTTAAAATGTGCTTTCCTAGTCTTTCCTAGTATGTTTGCAAGTATGTGGAGGTGGGAACAATCATTATGCTCATTGGTGTTGCTTGGCTTAAAAACAACAAAAAAAAACCCCAAACAACCAAAACCAAAAACAAAACAAAAAAGCCCCAGGTTGTATCACCTCAGTGGAATAACCATCCTATCCTGAAGCTAAATGGTCTCAGTATTTGCTAAAGAAATGTTTGAGTCAAAACTGGCAATGGAATTGTCTTTAAATATCCTGCAAATATTCTCCACATTCTGATACCTCAAAGCCACTTCTGTCAACTCTTTCTTCCAGACCAAAATTATGAAGATTTTTCTTTTCCTTTCCAGCTGTTCTAGCCTTTGCCAATAGAACAAGCTCTCTGATCTCCTTTCTCAGATTTTATTGAAGAATGTATTAAAATTCTCAGCTGATAGAAGTCCTGAAGGTTAACAAAGCCATAAACAACTTTAAGTTTGGTCTTCAAACCGGAACATCATCAAAATTCTGGATTAAATATAAGCCACCAGGCTTAAACTACATGGCTAGTTAGCTCTCTAGTAGTAGTTACTGGGGCATCATTGTGTAGTGCAGGTAAAATAAAGCTGTGAATTGGTCTTTTCTTATGAATGTAGTGTTACCTTGATGTAAGGTTTTGTCCATCCTCTGGAGGCAAATTGCTTTAAATTAGTACTGCAAATAACTAGGAGTAATAACTACTTCTCAGTGTATTTAGCTTTAGTAGAGAACAGTGATCACTTTGATGTAACTGGATTAGAAATGATGTAACAGATTTTTATTTTTTTTATTATTCTAGACGTGATGATGTCAGGTAGCTTCTTCTTGCTTATCTACTTCTTTCATTTTGTTATTCTTGCACTTGCAAAAAAGCAAATTCTTTCAGGGTAAGAGATTTGAGGCTTTTCCACTTTGGATTTGTCTGAGCTAATGTGCAAACAGGCAGTTTTTCTTTCGTCGGATGCTCCCTGGTTGCAGTTACGATTTTAATAACTACCCTAAACTCTGTGCGCTGATAGAAATGTTTAGCAAAGCTTTTAAATATGAAATTCATGTAAGTGTGTGTACCGCTGTGTGATTTTTGCCCTACTGGAATCATTAGTAATTTCACCTTCCCAGAAATTACAAAGTAGCAGCACTTTTTGTGGTCACGTTGTGCTACAACCTGTATGTTGGCAGTTACCCATCTTCCTTCTACATTGTCCTGTCCCAGGGAGCAGGATGAAGTATTTTGTGTGACTCTGGTTTTAGAGACTGGAAGCTATTTCCATGTTTCAGTGCTGACACGCAGTCAAGTCAAATTTAGTTCACTGCCCTCAGGGAATATAACAGCAAAGACAGAGGGGATCCTAAAACAAGACATACGTAGATGTTTTGATGGAAATTGATAGGGATACTGGCTAGGAGGCAACAAGAATGTTGTTCTGTGTTAC
This sequence comes from Limosa lapponica baueri, assembly GCA_002844005.1. Classification (NCBI taxonomy): domain Eukaryota; kingdom Metazoa; phylum Chordata; class Aves; order Charadriiformes; family Scolopacidae; genus Limosa; species Limosa lapponica. Next base: position 216,902 of record KZ505817.1, read on the forward strand.
ATTAGGGCAAAACATAGGAAGATGGCTTTCAAGAAAAGAACTGTACAAAACTGGGACAGTTGGCAGAGTTTAAATCACATGTCCTTTTGATGAGCTCTTGAGGATAGCAGTAGGGTATGCCAAAACTTCATCTTGGCTATGGCTGATAATCAAGAGGATGCTGAGGATCATGCACTTGATGACTTCTCATGCAGAATTGTGCCAGTCTGGTCACCTACGGTACACAAGTGCCTGAATCCTTATAAAGATAATTTAGACAGACAGTTGCCATCCCCAGGCTCAGACAGACTTCCTTTCCTAAACACACTGAGGCTCTCAGAAACACTGCAGAAGGGATGGTAGGCAAAACCACCATTTGCCCTAATTTATTTATCACAGAATACAGTATCAATAACTTATGGTATTTTCTTCCCCATTTGAGACCATCTGCCATTGATTTGTGTTCATGAGGGTTAGTCTCCTTTTCATACTCTTGCTAACTCACCTACTGTGTGATCAAAATAGCTACCACCTTTGGCAACAATACAGCAGTGAGTGTGCCAGACAAAGGTCTCCACCCTCCCTTTCGTGGCTTCTTTTTCATATTTCCGGTAGAAGCTCTTTCCTGCTTTCCCTGACAGCTTTGTTGCTGCCTCTTCATTGTCAGTGCACATGCATTTATCTTGTCTTATTTTCATATCTTGACTAGAACAGAATCAGTAAATCTATTCTTAAATAAACTTTGTTTTCTTTATTACAATGTCGACTCAGTCCAAAGCTTAGGATATTGTTTTTAAGACTTGTGGATAAGGGCTTAGCTGCTCTTTTTTATCAGTAATTCCTTTACTAAGGTTGTCTTTTTCTCAGTTCAAATTTATTAAAACAAAACAGTGCAGGAAGGAGCAGGCTTTGGTAACAGGGAAAGAACACCAGTTTCTGTATGCCTGTAATTATTTGTATATAGCTCTGAAGCCTTCAAAGTAACTGAAATTGAATTTTAGATTCAGAAAGTGCTCAAAAAGAGCCCTATCACTGAAAGATAGTTACCTTTTTCCTGATTTCCAGATAAATCTTTTATTCCTTTTTTCAACCAGGGAATACCAGAGGGAATAATGTTGGCAAGTAATAGCAAGGTGTGTTCCTGTGGCATTTATAAGTGAGATGCTTAGTTTGTTTCTTTACTGTTTCATCTCAGAAATCAGAGACATGCCCTCCTATATTCTGACTGCCTTCAAAAGTGTGCCTATAATTGCTAATCTGATCTTCTCAGGTCTTATTGTTCTCATCCTTGTCACTCCCTCCATGTTCATGTTGTCCATCCAATTTGACATAGATTATTGTCTTACCTCAAAAACAGACATGGTACAGCAGTCCTGCAGTCTATCAGGCCCTGGATAGCAAATTATAAAGAGCTCCCTATTTTAACAACTTCAATGAGGTATGGAGTTGCCTCATTTTTATAGTCTTAAAACATGTGGAGAAAGAGAGGAAAGAATTAATCCTGGAAGCCTTTCAATCTGCTAAGAGTAATACTATTTCTTTGAAGAACGTGTACCTGAAGTGCCACTAACCACTGCCTACTACCTGTGGGTAAACTCGAAGGATTTCGTGGTATCCAATGAAGCGTGATATCCAGTAATAAAGCTTGTATGTTCGTATCATCATCATCAGAAGCTTTCCACCTCCCAATAAACGTCATTGTAGTGTAGGCAACAGAAAAGTTCTGTTCCACTTTGAGAAACACCTCCTGTTTCTATGTTCTTTCTAACAAATTCCTCAAACTTCATGCTTCATTTGTGTTGGTTTGGGGTTGTTTTCCCCTCCATTGTTTGTCTTCTGCATACTAATAGATGTAGCCCTGGTTAAAAAGATTCCATTGAGGGAAAAGTTTTCCATGTGGCAATGAAGAGTGGTGAATAGGAACCAGATTCCTTTGATTCCCTCCAAGGACAACTGTGGTTGCTTGCTGTATGGCTATGAATACGAAAACTTAGGCCAACAAGTCATTAAATGGTGCCCTGAAAGCTTTAAAAATAATAATAAAATAAAAAAAAATCTGGAGCTGATCTTTGTCCTCTAACAGAAACGTTAGCTATGTATGGTATTTCCATAGTATATGATATGTTTTCACTGCTAGGACAAAGAGGAGTTTCATCTAATAGCCACTGTGTTCCTATACATCTATACTATACAGTTTTTAATTCTTAGGAAATAGATGTAACATTTGTAACAAATCCATATAGTAGCACTGAACTAATTTTTGTCCCATAATACCCACATGGATGTATTATGTAGGCAAAAGCCTACGTACCAGCCACAGCACGTGGCCTAGGATTATTCCACTGGGCGAGTACCACTGATGCACACAACATAGTGAATTCACATTCTTCATTATGCTTAAAATTAATAAAGCTGAAGCAATAATTCAGATAAAGTCATGTTCTGAGTGTATGTTTTCCTCAATGAAAATGTATTGGGTGCCTTGTAATATATACAAGTAAGTATAGGAGGAGTTCCTGAAAATACCTGAACTTCCTTCCTGTTTCCTTCCAGATATTAGGAAGAACGCACTACTTTATCATTTCAGTTTATTAAAGTACCACCTCAAGTGTTTCAGTTAGTAATCACCATCCTGTCTTCATTTTCACACTCGTCCTATAGCTACTTATTTAAAAAAAAAACCAACCACAATAAAATCTTTCAAAAGGTAAAGATACCCGGAGAAAGATCAGCAGCAGCCTTTTTAATAAAGGATAAGCCTAGTTTCTCAGAATGTGAGGAATGCTGAGCGTGCCAGCAAATTGACCTTTTTATTAGGGGAAGCAAGTAAGAATTCCTAAAAGGTCTAGCATTGTTTATTTTCGTTACATTCATGTAGGTGGTTATTTTGGTGGTCAACAAGGTCTTTGCACAGCTGAGAATTTCTTCTATTTATCAGGAAACAACTTGTGGGTTGCGAGTACTGAGCCTCTTCATTAGACCAGAGCAGTCAAGGAGTCTCAGGCTTAAAAACTATTGTGAGTTCCAGAGGTTTGATGCTTTACAACAATGGTTTCAGCATCTCTTTACTAGAAGATTCAGCCTTAAAGCTGAACTGGCCAGAGAAAACTGATCAGCATCCGAACACGAACAATCCATGTTGTAGTCTTCAGAGGCTGCTTTGCAGCACTCTCCGTAGAGACACAAGTTACCACTACAAGCTTTGGAGTTTTGAAGATGTATGTATTATTTCAACATAAGGAAGTTAAGTATCCACTGCAGATCATCATAAATGTCCTGCACAGTGATCACCAACAGCTACTATCTCTTTTGTGAGCCTTAAACGGATAGAAGTAAAGCATTACAAGATTAGGTTGCTGCTATAGGGTGATTCATCTTTTCATCTCTTCTTTGTCTGCGTTTTCATACCCTTCTTCCTGTAACCCCACATGACACTGAAGAAATAGCAGACATTTAGAGGCTGGCATGTCAGGTCCCTCATCACAACCTCTGTGTTACAACTTTTGGTAGCTGTGCATGGAGCACTTTTTCCTCCTTAGTGGTGTGTTAAGGGTTTCAAAATGGCAGTGGCAGGGCAAAGAAGTGTTCAGTACGGAATGGCAAGAAAGGACTCAAGGAACTTTCAAGAGTCCAACTTACCTGTCATGCCAAGCTGTGGGATGCTGGGGCTTTCTGATAAATACTGAACAGCTGCTGAGGAAAGATACATGGTGTGAATGTAAAAAATCAGGTGCCCGAATACGTATCATGAATGCCAATTCATGTAAGGTAGTCAGAGCGAACCGTCTCATTTAAAACTAACCTTTCTCTTCACGTTTTTGCTCAAAGGTAGCAAGTCCTTGGAGGCTTTTACGTGAAAGAGTTCATTTTCCTTTTGATGTCAGCTTAGGAAGTTCTTATCTAGAAAATCTTGTATGCTCTGCATGTTTTTAAACATTTGTCTATTTGTCTATTCTTCTAATAGCTGAACTCTGCTATCTTAGAAATGTGGATGCGTGTTTGGAGCGTCTTACGCTAATTTTATTTTGAATCGGAATGTTTATATAGGCAAGGTTTCACCCTATTTCATCTCTAAAAGAATGGCCATTATTGAATGCAAGACTTTAAAATATAATACTGTATGTTACATATATTTTTATATGTACATATAAAATATTTATCTATAAATATATTTTTAAATACCAGAAAGCATCAAAAGAAAATCCACGCTGACTCCAGGAGCATTACAATGCAGCTTGAGAGCTTGCCTGGAAATCACCTTTTCTAGTTAAACGTAGAGGTCATTTGAGTTTCTGGTTTGCAGCTTGTTTTGTTTTTTTTTCTCCTCTGCTCTTTTTGCATGCTAAGAGAAGCCAGTGATAGAGGAATTTGCACTCCCTTTCCAAATATTATTGGTTGGGACTAACTTCATCTGTAATCAAAACCATCTTCATAGTTATACCCTTCTCTCCTGCTTAGTAGCCCGTTGATTTAACTGCTTTCTTCATTTGAGCTCAATAATATGCATTGCAATGGTGACACAGCTATTTTATTTCATCTGCTAGCATGAGAGGAAGTTGAAACAAATAAAAAAGCTAAATATAATCAAGGGCCTCACCCAGCTCCCAGGTATCAGATTCTACACTAATCTGCAACCAGAAAGGCTACGATCAGACATCCTCATCTCAGGCTTGCTGGCAGCAGATGGAGATTACCTGCATCTCACCGTAGAAATCATGAGTCCTAATTCAGACACAGTCAGTTTCCCTAAATATCTGAAGAAGGTGATTTGCCTGAAGTTCACTAGAGAAAACTAATATAATGCTTTTTACCACAGAAATGGTTACCTCCAAGAGAGGGGCAGCTGTTTACAAAGTGCATGTGTGTTCACAACCTATTTATTCTCATGCTTTGCACATGAAATAAAGTAAATGGAAAGTTTTATGGCTTCAGTAGTAGCTGGATCAGGTAAGAAATAAATCAGTATACTCATTTGTGTTCTGTTTTGGTCTTTATTTTGGAAAATATGTATATATTGTTCCGCAGTTAATACTTTCTTAATCATAATGTAGAAAAACAAATTCTGGAGTAAAGATTTTTCACTTGTTCTTCTTTATACCTGTTCTAACTATTACACTATATACATGTGTGTATATATATATATGTGTGTGTGTGTATGTATTTTGATTTCTTACATCTGAAAGAAATCAATATATTCCTGTTTCTTACAGTTGTTTATTCCTTCCCATGCATTTTCACATATATTTTCAGTTAAAAGCCATGTGGCTTCCTTTGTTTAATAAGAACGTAAATTTTCAGGTGGGCTTTTTGAATTAGCAATCAAAACCATGATTTGGAGCTATGATTAATATTGTTAAATTGGAATAAAATCTTTGGTCTTAATAGCTGTAAATCTTTTTTAGGAAGTCAGCTTATTCTATTCTGTCCTTCCAAGCAAAACAACTGATGTATTTTTTTAAAATGGGAATACTTTCAAGCTAGATGAATTCTGAAAGTGTACATTACTTATTTAAGTATAACATTTTGTTGACCTTAAAACTTCTATTCCTTCACTTATTCCCTAGCTAGTGTCTCGTCACTTGAGTCTGAACTCAAGAACTCTATAGAAATCTGTATAGGAATACAGATTTTTTAAAAATTTTCTTCTTTTCTTTTTTTTTTTTTTACCTGAAGAGATCAATTTGAAATGAAACCTGACAATTTTATTAAAGGAATTGTATGTATTTGCTTACAGTAAAAGGATACGGGCATGAATGATTCAAAACGTCAATGGAAGTTCCAGCAAATACGTACCACCTAACGATGTGTGACACTTGTCAGGATACCAGCTCTGCACTGAAAGCTCTGTAACTTACTCATGTGCTTAAATATTTACATGGACAAAAATAGGTATTGGCACGTGCTTGTGTTCTTCCCTTTAGCAGCCAGGCCTACTTGGCCAAACTCTTGTTGCTGCAATTGGCTCAGCTAAGGTCTGTGGAGAAGACACACTGGAAGCAAACTTCTTCATGGCTTTCTGAATGCCTGGATGTCATTCCTCAGTGACAGGAAAAACTTTTCAGCATATATTTATTTGAAAATTTTAATGCTGGTGCTTCGTAGCATGTGCTTTGGTAACTCACAGACATATTTAGCAGCAAAACAAAAACAGGGGTGGGAGGATGTTACTATTTCCAGCTTCCTAAAGATTTGCATGATGGAATCACTCTGCACCTTGTGTCCTGATAATCTTTTTTTTTTTTTTTTTAACACCTTTGAAACCCATTAGGTTTAACCAGGCAAATGAAAAACAAAACTAAGCTGCCTCCATTTTATTAATTAAAGTTTTGAAAGTTACAAAGTAACAGTGTTCTTAATAGTGTGGTGTTGCTCTTCTGTTTACTAGTTGAGTGTTTTGTTCTAAGCAGATGCAGAAAAGGATACCTCTTTCAGTAGAATCTCAGGAAAACTTCTTTAATTTGTTTTATCGTTACAAAAATTATGTTAGCAAGCTCTTTAATGAACTTCAAAGGAAATTTTTTTTTCAGCTTACAGACCACAGAGAGATTCGTAATACGTATGGTCTAGACTCCCTTTGCCATTGCCCATTGTATGAAGAAGCTATGCACTTAGCAGAAGAAGGCAAAATTTATTCACGAGTCTTAAGGTATTGATCTATGTCTACTTGATTATTTCCGAGAAAAACAAGAATTAATGTTAAATATTCTAGATAGAATTCATTTTTTAGAAGTTGTACTAGGTATTTTTTCTAGGAATTAGACTTACTTGAATTTTCTTGTGCTTCTTTTTTTATTGGTCTTTGAAAACTTTTCTATTTTCTATAGGACTGAAATGTTTGAATGTCTAGGAGACAGTGACTTCCTTGCTAAGCTTCATTGTATTCGACAAGCTTTTCAGGTAAATAGTAAGGAGGGTGCTTTGTCTGTCTGTCGTGTTAAGCCTAAAGTACCTGGCATTGAAACTATTAATGCACTACCTGTGCGAGCATTTTTATAACATATTCTGTAATTAAATATTTTCTTGTTGCTTTTACTTTTCTGTAATTCTAAAATGGGACGTATTTGCAGAGGAGTCCCAGTTTTTTGATTAGCTTTGGAACCTTTGCACCAAAGGCTTATTAGGAACTTGCCTACTATATTAGTGGTTATAATTATATTAAATTTGATAGAAGTGTTTAAGGTCACTTAGTATAACCTGTGAATGAATATGTTTATATTTTCTTAAACCTTTTCTAGATAATTCTTTCAGAAACAGCAAACAGAATATTTCTTGCTGAAAGTGGAAGAAAAATTTTGTCTGCTTTAATTGTGAGAGCACGAAAGGTAAAAGCCTTTTTTAACTAATGTTTTATTGTTAATGTGACTTCTACCAGAAGTCACTTTCCAGTGTAAATAAACCATCTCTCTTGTTAAGTTTGCTTGATACTCATTGGTTTTGCTTTACAGAATCCAAAGAAATTTGAAGATGTCTTTGATGAAATGATCTATTTTTTGGAACAAACAGATCACTGGGATAATACTGAAATGGAACTTGCTGCTAGAGGAGTGAGTCTGAATTTCTGAAAAGTGCTTTTACCCTTAATTATGCAAGCCATAACATCTAAAAATAAATTTTTACAGTTCAGAACGGTGGGAAAAGCAAATTTTTTTGTTTACATTGCTGATTTAGAGAAATGGCATCCACCACTGCATTTTAGTACCAGAAAGCACATGCTATTTTTTTAACTTCTCCTTTACTGACAAAGTATTTGTAATATTCATTTAAAACAATTTAAATCTGCAGGTTCATACAGAGTTAGAATGTGGTGTGTGCTGAATTCCACTGCTGAAAGAGAAACTAGGTTACTTAGATCATGTTCTGATTTAATATAGGTGAAAAACCTGAATTTTTATGATGTTGTTCTGGACTTCATATTAATGGATTCATTCGAAGATTTGGAAAATCCACCAATATCTATACAGAACGTAGTAAATAACCGCTGGCTAAATTCCTCTTTTAAAGAAACAGTAAGTATTTATGTGTAATTTTCATAAACATGTTTCTATAGTACTTTTCAATAAGTAAGTGGTATGATCAGTATAACGTTGTGTGTGCATTCTGATACAAAATTTCTGTATGTGCCAAAACTGTTCTTCCGGTGGCCTATGCTTTATATTCTTAAAGCACAATGTAAAAGTGAGAATAAATCCAACAACTGTAGGATAAAGACTGTATATATTGTCTTCATAATAGCATTTATTTTGAAGCGAAGAAATTACACTGTCCTTCATCTAAAGTCAGCTTCCAATATAATTGAATATATACCTGAAATATTCTGCAGAAAAAAATAAACATTATCAGGTTTGTCATAGTAGCAATTTAAAAGCTACCAGTCTGGGCCCAAAACGTATAGAATGATTGTATGTATTGTAGAAAATTCTTTAACTTGTCCTGCAAAAATGAGTTTTCTCCGAGGAAGAGTTCCTTTTAGAAGGGAACTTTCTGTTAGCCACATCTTAGATATTAGATATATTAGATACAGGTTTTGGTTTGCACACCAGAGATTTAGCAATAAGGCACAAAGTTACAAGCAAACAAAAGTAAATTAATGCAATACAGGCATTCAAATGTTGGTAACATTTCATGCTTTTTCAGATGTGCCTGTGTATTTGTCAAATAGATCTCATCCCTCTGTTACACACAGGCTACTGCCACGGTCAGCTGGTAGAGATACTGCTGTCACTTCATCCATTTATATCTGTAAATGGCTAGTTTTCCTTTTATTTTTGTCTTCCAATTGAAATGGGGAGTGGGGGAAAGGTAACATGCATATATTTATTTTTGTAGTTATGTGATAACATTGTGTTTTGTGAGTAGTAAATTATCCTGCAGTGCTGAAGGAGAATCAGATGAGGATAGTTACCAGCTACGAGGGGAGAAAACCCAGTGCTGATACTGGTATATTGTATTTCACAGGTCCATATTTGGACAAAACTCTTTAGCTGAATCTGAAGCTATTGCAAGAATGTTTTTGCTAAAATGAAAAAGGACATTTCAATGTGTTCACATGCTGCTTAATATCTAAAATAAGTTACTTATGTCTGAGCACATATGAGAGACTGGTTCTCAGTTGAACCCAGTGAATGTTGCTAACTGTTGCAACTGCAAAATCGGTCAAGGATGCCAAATTACATTTGAATTAAGCCAAAGAAAATGTTGCAAAGTAAGATCTGCAAATAACAAATATGAACTACATGTAAAATTAGTTTTAAATATCAGCTGATATTTTATAGTTTTAAACTTTGTGTTATCACAAGATTGAAACTGCAGAAAATGCAAATCCCCAAAATATAGAAGTACAGTATTCTGCAGATCACTTCTTTTGAGAGGAAAGATGATTTCTCTTATAATGAAGTTACACAGGGTTTGGGGCTTTTTTTTTTTTTTCCCTTACATTTAGGCTGTGGCTTCAAGCTGTTGGTCAGTACTGAAGCAGAAAAGACAGCAAATGAAGGTAAGTTGCCTTGCAAATTATGTGGACCAAAGTTGCTGATCAGCTCCTAAGAATTTGAAGTTCTTTCCTGTAGCTTTGGCAAAATAAATTGCAGATCAACCCTTAGTCCTGTAGACATGTTCGTTTAGACAAAAGGCTGCCGATTGTATGCATTTAGCTCATGGGGCCCTAATAACAGTTTTTTTAGTAAAAAGTCTTACCTGAAAGATTTTCAACCTAGTTTAGGTCCAGTCAACAGTGGTGACACTAATTTCTCTGACTTACGGGCCCACACGTGTACCTAGGACTTTTGCAGACCAAGGTCACTAATCTTGTATCTCACCTGCTAACGCTGGGATTCTCCACCCCATCTGCCTGCATCATCTCCACAGCTAAATAAAACTCAGTCCTGTCTCTTTACCTTCCTGAAGTACCATCTTCCTCGCCAGCAGCAGGAACTCTGTTGCAGCCTCCTTCAGCCCCCTTCTGCATCCTGGCCTCTCACTGAAGGAGCTCTGCAGGTTTCGAAGTAGAACTCCTCTGCGCCACCAGCTCCTTACTTCTACCTTTGGAGGCTTTTATTAGACCTAGGAAGCAGATGCCCCATCTCTGTAGTAGCCAGTCCAGAAGCAGAGCTGAGGCTTGCTGCAGGACATCCCTAGCCTTTAGAAGGGGTTTTGCATGGCACAGGTGAGAAATCTCTGTTCAAGTGTTCACCTTTCTCTGGTTCTAAGAATAGCTACTTACATCACTCCTGACTGCTAAAGAAGACATTTAATTGTAAAAAAAAAAGTTGCTTCCAGTGGCAGTTGATATTTTGTAAGAGGTCTTCAGCTACCATTATGTCTTAAGACTTGAGATGGGACATCCCTGTGTCAGTATGGTTGGGAACTTTATATAACTAGATCTTTTCTACACTAGTTTTATATAAAGGGATTATATCTCCAAAATAGATGTTATAGTAACCTGTTATTTTCAACTATTCGCTATTCAACTTCGCTATTTCAACGCACAACTACCTTACTCTGTAGTTCTTTTATATACTGAACTTTTATAAGTTTGTAAATGTCTGAATAACTTTGCTCCTTGGGACTAGTTTCATCAGCGCTGCTGGAGTCACTCAGAAGTGGATAAAGTTGAGCACCATGGAAGGCTTTGGAACAGAGAGACTGACTGTACCACAGGCAGTTTGATGAACTTAAATTTACTTACAGGCAGTTTTACATGGGATTTCATGTTTTAATTTATGATTAATTTCTTTTTTAATTATTTTATAAATTAACTGTTGTAAAATTATAATTACATGTTTATGAGTATATAAAATAAACTGCACACTCATATATAATATATAAATTTATACTATATTGTATTTTATGAGTACCTGTAGGCTATAAAGGTAACAACAGGATGAACTTTCACAGATATTTTATCTTTTTCTTTAGACTTAAAGATGGTTTCTTGTAAGGTGTAATGTTTTTCTATTCGAAACTGTGCAGTTTGCTTACTTTTTTGCAAGTTTCAGCTATACATAGTGCATAGGGGCTCAAACAGGAGTAATTGAATAAAATCATCTGATCTGTCATATGGGAGTCAGAGTAGATTGTTCATGATCTTTTTCGGCTTATGCCTATTAATCTTAAAATATTTAAAGTACATAGTCCCACTGAAGTAAAAACCTCTTCTAAAAAAATCCTGACACTTGGTTGGTACGGTGCCCTATAACTTGAAGGAGTTCAAGTTACCACAGCCCTGAAGTAGTAGGTGGTTTAGGCTTTTCTGAAGACTTATTTTTATATTATATAGATTTATACTAAATTTACTGTGTAACTTTTGTCTACTATTTTTACATCACTAGGTACCTGATGGATTTTTTGCACATTTCTATGCCATATGTGAACATATCAGCCCTGTTTTGGCGTGGGGCTTTTTGGGCCCCAGAAATTCCCTCTATGACTTATGCTGCTTCTTCAAGGTTTGCAACTTTTTTTTTAATACCATGTATCTTAATTTTAAAAAAATAATAATCTTCCAGATTAAAAGAAATTAGGCTAAAAGAATTTAGGCTCTTATTTATAGGCATACATTTGTATTTTCCTAAGATTATTACTAACCTCAAGAAACCATGAAAATAAATATTTTCATATTAATTTTTTTTTTTAAGCCTAGAACCATTTTGTGAAGTCTATTTTAGTGCACTTCTGTTGTAGCACTAAAGAATACATAAATGGATGTTTTTAGGAAATGTATGAAATAAATAGCTTTCCTAAGATTATTACTAACCTCAAGAAACCATGAAAATAAATATTTTCATATTAATTTTTTTTTTTTAAGCCTAGAACCATTTTGCGAAGTCTATTTTAGTGCACTTCTGTTGTAGCACTAAAGAATACATAAATGGATGTTTTTAGGAAATGTATGAAATAAATAGCTTTCCATACTTTTTTTCTTCTTGTAAGTGAATACAAGTTTTTCCTTTTTGTTTTTTTTTTTCTTCCCCCCCTCCCCCCACTAGGATCAAGTGCTTTTCTTCCTCAAAGACATTTTTGATTTTGAGAAGGTGAGATACTCAACTATGGAGAGTTTGGCTGAAGATCTCATGCAATTATTAATCCGACACATGGAACTTTTAATGGCTTATCTTGGAGCAGATTCGCTGAGACATGTCAGTTCTTGCGTGAGCGGCCACGAGCATGTCGTGACCAGTGGGCTCTTAGAAGCAAAAGTACAGTAAGCTTAAAACCCGTGGCAAATGAAACGGAGTGCACTTTGGCGTGCTCCTTCCCACCCTTCTCTCTAACCCTGACGCTATTGTTGCTGTTACTGAGCAAGCATCTGAAAACGTGTCATGTCGCTAAGTGTGGAAAAGGACTCAGGGAGGTTAAATGTGCATCTGCGAAAAGAACTGGTGAGCATATTATTGTATATATCTAAATTAAATTTGCAGCTCTGCTGTCACTGTATTTATACATAATATATCCCAAAGCTTTTTTTTCTGTAATATTTGGGTAAAGTTTATTTATAAAATACTGTACTTTTGCACAGATAATTTGTAAGTGAAGCTGATGGAGTTGTTTCCTTTAAAGGCTTATAGTACAAAATGTTCATTACAGAGTCTCCAAATCATTGTGTGTCTAGATCTAGAAGGTGTTTTGCCTGGGGTATATGCAGTCTCTGATTCATGTGACATGCAATAAAGTAATCACACTTACAAAATCAATCATGTTGCTACTGCCCTGA
>KZ505817.1:251678-272534 GCA_002844005.1 Limosa lapponica baueri
CCATTCATCTTTCATCCCTGTCAGTCTCTTTCCATTAGAGACTACATAAAGAACCTGCCTTAGCCAGAACAAAAAAAAAGTTCTACTTCGTATCAGTCACTGTTTGCCCACTGAAAACTGGTTGACTGTGCTGCAACTATGGTTGTTATGGGACTGTTTCTCTCTACCATCTGTTCCCACTTTACAGAAAAAACAGTATGGTCTCACTTTGCAAAATATGGCTAAAATATTTACTGAACTAACCACAAGGGTTTTGTGCATCAGACAGTTCAGCTGAATTTTTTCCTGTGTTTTTTAACCAGGAATAAGTTGGCTTGCTCTCTTTTCATCTTTTCCTAACTTGCTGCTTCAAAAATACAGAGCAGAGAGCTGCTAGTGCTTGCTCACATGCAGAGCTTTGGAAAGTTTATACATACACGTGTTGGTACGTTTTGAATTAATGCTTCTCCTATTCACTTAGCTCTATATCTTCTTGAAGTGATGAGTGTACGAACTGATGCATCACAAGCAAGAGACTCTCACATTTCTGCACTGATTTAGCTGTGGTTACCCTCTGCAAACTATGTGGCCATGCATTGTTTTCATTAAAGGAAATAGTTTACAGCTTTGTTTTTTGACACCACTTCTCTGTAACACAGTTTCAACAAATAGGCTCATATTAGGCAAAACAAACGAAGAATGGAAGGAATGGTGGGGCTGAAGTCCAAATGTAAGCTTACTCAGAGAAAAAAGCTGAAGGAAATCGATAGTGAATAGTAAGTAGTATTTGAGTGGGATTGAGCCAAAAAAACTATTGGAAGAGCTGTGACAAATAAAAAGGACATGGGCAAAGTAGGTCAAGATAGCAATATGAACTACCATGGCACAGACAGCAGTGAAATGTTTAAGTTACAGTGGCAGTAAGTAGCGATAAAGAGAAAAGGGAGTGCCAAAGAAGCCTTTAAAAAGCATGTTTCCTTTCTGTTTCTTTATAAAGCCAGCCGAAACCACCTTCTCAAGTGAAAATTTTGCTCCTTTAATTCTCTTTAGCATGTGACTGATTACTGCTGCTGGGGATGCCTACAGCTGAAGGCCCACTGGGCTCTCAGTGTTTGCCACGAGGCTTTTCAAAGATGAAATAGTGCCCAAAGCCACATCACCACACAGCTCCAGATCAGCACCCCACCTCACCTCGCACATTTAGCTACAGAACATTCCCGTTGCGACACTCTCTGTTACTGTTTACATAGTTACACGCACAAACATACTTTTATATAGGTTTTATCAAGAAGTTATTTTAAAACCTTCCTGCATAACTCATGTCATGCTACCTGGCCGTTTTTGTAGCGTATGGCTTCATATTTTAGTAATGCTTTGCTTTAACAAATTCAGTCTGATAAAATATGTGTTCTTACACTTTTTGGAAGTTATGACAATTGCTTTTCCTAGGCCCTGCCATCTTCTTACAAATGAGTCTACAAAATAAGCAAACTGCTCAAGAATGACCATCAAAGCCTGCCCCTACTCTGAGGGCTGAGAAAAGACCAGGGAAAGGAGGAAACCCTTGCTGTTGGGTTGTACAAGGCACTGAACTGGCAACCTAACTGAGTATCATCAATTTGTGCACAAGAAGCGTTTCTTGTAGAAAATTCTGTTCAGTTATCCTTTCTAAGAATACTAATTTTGCTTAAGAACAGGAATATAATTCAGTTTGCTTAGAAAAAGATTACAGATGTACGTACTTCGGCGTTAAGAGCAATGTCATTTACACACAAGTGATTTGTCTAATGATAAACAGGAATGAATTGTTTCAGGTCCCAGAGCTGCATTTAGAGGATGTCCTCTCCATCATCTTGCAAAAAAGGCCACCTATTAGTAAACACCTTCATCTTCATTATAAAAGTTTAGCATTGTAATAATAAAGAGCTAAAGGCAATTAGAAACACACTCCCTCCCAAAAGATTAGAGGAATACCCACATTGTCACGTTGCATCTTACTGTTCTGGGGCAGATGTGGCAAAAATACTTGTATCTTTATGTCTGAGCAACACTGATTTCATCACAGGTACCTTCAGGACGTTATCACTAATGCTCTGAATTTCCAGCAGGTGCTAGATGATGAATCACCAGAAATGTTTAAAACATTTTCTCAAGAATCTCTCGTACCTGGTAAACTGGAAATTAATTTTGAGGAGTTACTGAGACACAAAATGGAAGAAGAGAAGAGACGCACAGAAGAAGAGCGTAGGCAAAAGTTGGAAATGGAAAAGCAAGAGTTTCAGCAGTTGAGACAAGAAATGGGAGAGGTTTGTACATCAAAGGATATGTTAAGTATGCTCTGAATAAGGTTAGATCAGATGATCCTTGAGGTCCCTTTCCAGCCTGGTATTCTATGATTCTATTCTATGATTCTAGGAATAAAAATATAGTAGATAATTTCAGTTAATTACTAAAATCTGTAACATTGTATATGTGATAGGTATTTTTTTATCACTGATCTACCAGAAAAATGCTTTTATCCCTTGCCACCCAGGTAAAGTATAAACACAATTTCAAATTTGTAATTTTATTTTAGTCACTTCTGAAAATTCTACAGTATTACTAAAATAATTATGTAATTTTTACAATATCAGGAGAACAGAAATATCTAGTTCCCAAATTAATATACAACAGTGAAAGTAGGAAAGAGCCAAATGCTTTCTTTTCCTCAAGGGAATCCTGTATTAACTAATTAGGAAAGAATTACAGTGGCTTCAGCCTATTTCTAATCAGCATATCAAGGGTTTGAAGACGGTCATGGTTGATTTTAAAAATCACACACAAAATTAGCTTTGCATACCAAATGTCTAAAACATCGTGTTCATGAACTTTATGCTTCAACTTCATTCGGTTGTTTGTGGCAGTTCTTTATTATTCCCTTCTGAATGTTACAGGACTACAATTATTTTATTTATTTTCATTAAGCTGGAGTGAGTAACAAAGGCCCTGGCTTGCAAACTTTTCAAGTAAAGTTTGTATTACATCCTGGGGAAGAAGGGAGAAACAGGGACACCCAACTAAAATGCTTCTACATCTTTACTGTCAGTCAGAGATCATAAAAGGAGGGAGGAAAATACCAAGTTAGAGCTTCAGATGTGGTTTGACTACAGGATCCAGAACTGCCATTGCTCTTCCAAGCCCTGACATCTTGAAATCTCACTTGCTTTTTATTGAACTAAAAAAAAAGTAATAACTTTCTGTTTATCAAAGTAGTTTTTAGAAAGCTCTTTCCTATCATATTGCAAGTAAGTCAGGGAGGTAAATTATGGGTCCAGGATAACTAAATTTTTTGTATTGCTACATGTCTGGTTTTCTGAGTCTGTGAAGGATGGTTTGTTGGGAGCAATCCTTGAACAAAAGGTACATTCAAGCAAGACATTTCAAAATCTGTGTCTAGTTTAGATGTGATACAAACGCAGTAATCTTGAGAATAGTGAGGTAAAAAACCAAGAAATTAGAGGGGAAAGGTCTCTGTGCTGATTTCAAATAACCAAGAAACCTTATACAACTAAGTATATTAAATTACACTTCTCAGGGGGGGAACAGGTAGTAAAAATCAGGGCATTATCCATCTTAACGCATTCTGTAATTTTTGAACAGCTGGAAGAAGAGTCTGAAACCTTTGAGCTAAGCAAAGAATATGAAGAATTAATAAAGCTAAAAAGAAGTGGTTCTATTCAGGCAAAGAACTTAAAAAGCAAGTTTGAAAAAATAGGACAATTGTCTCAAGAAGAAATTCAGAAGAAGATTGAAGAAGAGCGAGCAAAGCGAAGAGCAATGGATGAAGAAATAAGAGAAAGGGAAGCTGAAAAATTTCAAGAGGTAAGTTGTATTCTGTACACATTAATGATAGACTTAACTAGCACACTAATGATCCAGCAGGGGACAACGATGCTGCTTTCACCAGTTTGCTCTATTTTCAAAAGGATTTATTTTCTCCCTTCTTTCCTGTTCCCTCCTTTGGATGCATGAGGAAGTCTCACCTCAGCATCCCTAAAGGAAACAGCACCAGTTTATCATCAGTCATCTGGTCAAGCAGAGATCTGTTTTTCTGCTCAAAGCCCTCAATTCAGCATCTTAACAAGCTGAAACCTGTCAGCCTGAGGGTTTGAAAGATTCAGATTTGAGAATTAATCTTTTGATCATCACATGAATTGCTTCTCCTTCTGAACTCTTTCTCCACTGTATGAATTAAAAAACCCCTCACCAATACCATATGAAGAACAAGTCTTCTTATCTGTACTTATTTCTTAGGGTAGAGCAGAAAAGGATGCCTACTTATCTCTGCTTCAAACTAGAACCTGTCACATTTTTTTCACACATTTCTTATTTTTACAAGAAATGAAGCTATCAGTCTAACCAATAAATCAACACTGCGTTCTGTGACCCAAAACACCAACGTGAGCTTTCATCACCTCATCAAGCGTCAGTGCAGGAAACTCAACAGTAGGAAGCCTGGTCTGAGCCTCCTCCTGAGGCTCCTTTCCACAGCAGTCAGTCACGTCAGCATCAGCTCAAAGCCTCTCTTTTAGTTTTGAGCTTTTAAATTTAATGAGTGACACCGTAATTTTGTTTCCGTAAGGCCAACCTATGTCAGGTGTTGAAGTTACCATAACGTAACTTAAGTAACCATAACGTAAGGAAAGTCATGTCACTAAGGATTTACCATTGCCACAAGACAGTATTCAACTTCTATATGAAAAGAGATGTTTAGGAGTATTTTTCTGCCTAACAGTTTTGAAATTATTTTTTGCAAGTATTTTGCCCTGTCCCTGGGATAAGCTGTTTTTAGACTTGATCTTAAAGACAACGTTAAAAAACCCTCTGACAAAACGAGGACTCTAGGTGGCTTTGCTCAGTAAGGAACCGCTGCTCTACAAAACTAGTTTTATTATCATATATTTAAAACGTAGTAAATGAGTTAAATCATTTCCCCCTCTCTCCCAAGGATGACAATGTAGATGTGAGACCAGCCAAGAAATCTGAGGCTCCATTTACTCATAAAGTAAACATGAAGGCCCGCTTTGAGCAAATGGCAAGAGCCAGGGAAGAAGAGGAGCAGAGGAGAATTGAAGAACAGAAATTACTACGCATGCAGTTTGAACAAAAAGAAATTGATGCAGCATTACAGAAGGTATAAATTACAAAGTACCTTTTCTTCAGTCCTAAGTGTCGTTTAACTTAGCATCTGATTACCACTGATGGCAACACTGCCAGAGGTATAAAAGGAACATTAAACTTGTTTTAACAGCTGCTGTGAATTGCTGCAATAACGTAAAATTGCTTTTGGTATTTTCACGTGTTCTTGAAGAGCAGGAGAGAGATGCTGCAAAGAAAGTTCATCGTATCCCTTGAATAGTCTGAAAACGGAATCTACATTCATGCCCCAAGATTCCAGCGTCATTAAAATCCATTTTACTGCCCGTTCCATAGGCAGACTCAGTGCATTATGTTATCTAGTGAGGACAGGGGTGGCACTTCCCCTTCTCAGAAACATGGTAACTTCTCTGTAATCAGACGCGTATCACTAGTACTCATACTGCTATTGCCACTTCAAATGTTCTAAATTGACTTATTTTAAAACAGAAAAGAGAAGAGGAAGAAGAGGAGGAGGGAAGCATTATTAATGGTTCTACTTGTGAAGATGAGGAGGATCAAGCTCGATCTGGAGCTCCCTGGTTCAAGAAGTCACTGAAAAACACATCAGTTGTTGATGGCGAGCCAGTGAGATTTACAGTTAAAATTACTGGAGAACCGAAACCCGAAGTTACATGGTGGTTTGAGGGGGAAATGTTGCAGGACTCTGAGGACTATCAGTATATTGAAAGAGGAGAAACCTATTGCCTTTACTTGCCAGAAACCTTCCCAGAAGACGAAGGGGAATATATGTGTAAAGCAGTCAACAACAGAGGCACATCTGCCAGTACCTGCATTCTCACCATTGAAAGTAAGAGTTAGCGTTTTGATTTGCTGAATTCTCAAATATTCTTCTCGCATCTTTCCTGTCATAAAAATCTAATTATCTCTTTCTCTTAACTCTTTTATTTTCTAGCTGATGACTACTAATACTCTACTTTAGCTGGAATCTTTCTTCCCCTCAAAACTTTCTTACTGCATCATCTCTTTCTCTGATGGGGCCAACTAAAGAGAGCAAGGACATGCATTGATTTGCCATTCCTGCATCAGATAGTAACAACCTTCAAATTGTGAGTGTCCTTGCTCAATACAAAAATTAGTATTGAAAGCTAAAAAGAAGGAATCCATATATGAAAGATCAACTAAAGGAAAAAGCTGAGTTATAACAGTGCTTCCACATTTGAAGACCAACTGTTGTGTAACAATATAAAGCTAAATACACAATCTGGAAGCTTATGCAGTAGTGTAAATCTATTGGTGTATTTTGCATGAACACTGAATATTTAAGCTGTTTTACTTTTCAACCCAGAGGCATTGAACTGGCAAAAGGAAATACTTATTGATGATTTTCAAAAACCCCAGTGTACTATTTTTAAAGAATAAAAGATGACGTAACTGCTCACTTTTGTTGTTTTGTTTCAAAGAGCATTAGTTCTTTTGTTTCAAAATGGGCTTGCATTTAAACTGTTATGCTCTTATCAACCTATGCAGTTGATAATCCAAAAGCACAAAAATCTCAGTAAGGCTCTGAGTAGTCTTTAGAGTACCAACATTTGGTTGTAAAATTTCTTATTTTTCATTGCTCAAACGATACAGGAACAGTTGGTGACAAGTATGAGCCCATCATAGCTAACGCTGGTAGGAAGCAAGCCTTAAGAAAATGATTTTCAGGAAGTGCCTAGCTTCTCAAGCTTTGTTCTCTCAATGCGATACATTTATTGCTGCATCTCTTAACATTGTCTTCTTAAGGCTACTGTACTCTTTTTCTCTAAGACCTCTTGATATCCACACTAATGTCACTGTGCTAACACCATCTGATTGCTCAGTTTAAGCTTCTGTAGGAGTAATTTTACAAACAATAGTCACATTTTAAACTAAAGAACATGTGTGTAAGCCTTACACAAAGACAAGGTAAGCTGCAGCAAGTTAGCTTTTTTTCAAAAAGAAGTCTTCCTGTGGTTGAATCTGCTGACTGCTTTTTGTACAGTTACCTTTTGCAAGTCACTCTTTTGCCTTAATAAAATAGTTACAAATGCAGAAACATCTTGAAAAAAAATGGTAATAAGCTGCATGATGCTTTGAATGATAATTATCCTAACAGCCATATAAATACATTTTACTTCATTTCATGTGGGTGATGTTCATTCACAGAAGTACTAGCTGCTGCAATATCTTTCCTCTGAAGCTGTTATTTCAAACTAACAAGGGCAGAGATAGGAGCATAAAAAAGACAAATACGTTGCTATTATTATCCATCGGTTTACATTTATTGAGAAAAACCATACAAAAAACATTATACAGTTAACGTGTACCCATATTACATACAATGTCAATGCAAGCTCAAAACCACATTTTTGTAAAGCATTCAATTTACCTCAAGTCCAAGCTGCATCTCCCTAAGACACTGTTCCCATCACAGTTGCCTTTTAAAGCCAATCTTCTTTTTACACACGGGTAGTTTCTGCAGAGAACACTTTTCTCAGGACGAAAAGGCATTTCACATGCACGCAAGAGAAATACTTGTGCATACATACGAGTTTTATAAGCTATTACTAGGGAAGAGGGAATCCTGTCAACTGTATGCTTTCTGAAAAGCCCAGGCCTCCCTTCCTCCCCCCACTTCCAGAAAAAAGCAAAATAAAAAGCTTTTAGCATGCAATGGAAAACTTAAAAATTACTTTGGAAGAGAAACAGGGGAGAAACAATTTCTATCATCCAATAAAATACCACTAGTAAAAAGAGGAAATATTTCAAGATAGGCTGTGCAAGTGAATAATGAACCTGTCTGCCTGGACAACTTACAGAGATGACTTATGACTAGACTGAAGATTATCCACTTGACATTTTATTTCATGTCCTATTAAAGTACAGGCTGAAGAAAGTAATATGAAAATGTTTTTCCTACTTGGAACATTATGCTTCCTTTTTAAACTTGTACTCTTCACGTTCTACTTAACTTGTGGGACTCTAATGGGGGGGAAGGAGGAAACATTTAAAGACACCTTCCGGACACTTTCCTTACATTTCTAAGGAAGTCCAGTTATGTTTCTGGATGAGGAGAACCCCAATAATCTATTTTCTGTTCTCCTAAGAACTATAAGTTTGGAGACAGAGTTGAAAAATAAACACTATGCTTAGCACAAAATAGCACGTCTGTAGGCCCAGCAGTGAGAAAGTTGGAAGTCAATACACCTCAAACGCTACACACAAGAACATCTCATCTTCCACACACTAACAACATTCCAATAAACTGGCTCCTTCTTCTCTATCTCCTCCCACTGGCTAAATTTACAACTGAAAGACTTTTAAGGTATTTTAGCAACAACAGTTATCATGTAAAAGGAAGTGAACAAATGACTCACCCCAACACTAAATTCACAGTATCAAAAATCCAAATGGTACACACCTAACCTTTTCTCACATGAAAAATGAAGTTACATATTAAACTACATATTAAACTAAGATGAAATATTAAGTGGCTTGAAAAACTGAAGCACAACTATTAATTTAGTTCAAAAAAAATCAATATATCTAAGCTTGGCTGTTTAGAAGAATATAAATTAAAATAGATGGTTTATATTATTAAATCACAGTTTAAAAAACTTAACAGATTATGGAACATTTATGGTCAAACAAATAATACTTTAAAGAATGAAAAGTGATCAGAACAAAAAATTATACCCTACACCATTATGTATGGGATACATTTCAAATCTGTTACGTTTTTGCCAATTTTACCTTCTACATGGAGCCCTTCTATGGTCCATGCTCATCGGCTCACCAATGGCATACACTCAAAGGATTCCTCTTTACTGGTAGTAACTATCTCAGGACCTGATTCTATGAGCTATGATTTGGTGCTTGCAGCATCTTCAGCACTGTGTGTGAAAATGAAGGCAGCATTTTTGAATATTTTTCTTTGATGTACAGATAAGCAGGACTTTTGAAAGAGGAGCAGCATGTTTCAGAAACAGAATAATCAACAAAAAACCAATAGATGCTGCTTTACTTTAAGCTAAAAAAAAACAAAAAAAACAAACAACAAAAACCAGAAACAAAAAGCCTGTACCAGACCATCTATAAAACATACAAACATTTTAAACTATCAAAATATACAGCAATTCAGTTAAAGTATCAAGAAACAGGATACACTGACTGCTATATAGATAAAATATTATTTGCTATACTGTTAACATTTAATTGGTGCACATGCTTTTTCAGTTAAAACATACTAATCTCTGAAACTCCAGAATCTGCTTTCCTACCATGTCAAATATGAATAAGCAAACTAAGTTATCTAAAAATACCACTAACACACTATAACTTTAAGACAAGTTATCAAGTTCAGTGATAACAACAGGAAGTCATATTCTCTATATTTAGCTCTTACGGGTTCACCTGGGAATAGTGCCCTACTATAAAAAAAGCATTTGTGAAGGCTGTTGACATTTCTAACCACAGTAATTCCTGTATATTTTTAAAGGTTTTGATTCTTTAATTGCAACAATTAGCTATTTGAGGAAAAATAACAAAAATTACTTATTCTGATCAAGTTTAATTACTGCAATCTACTCATCTTTTCTAAAAAAAGAAAAAAAAAGAGATACATATTTACCTAGAAATATAAACAGTTGTTTAAAAACTTAAAAGACTTTCCACTGAAATGGAACCGTGAGTAACAATGCATTTGGGGAAGCAGCAGATTGCTTTTCAATACACAACCACAAAGATCTCACAGGGACAACATTAATGTACTGAAATATATTAGTTTATATACTTCCTTAGGTTGTGCTTACCTGTTGCTTTTTTGCAGCAGAACCTAAGGTGGAAGGTCTGGGAAGGCACTGTGAAGTATAAATAATTGCACTGTTTGCAATTAATAAAGATTTTATACCTTAAATGAATCAAAATCAACAGCCTCCATTTTGTGAATGATAAAGAATCCAGTGAATTTAAATTTGCTCAGTTTAGTACATAATAAATGCACCATTCTATAAGGTTATCTACAAAATACCATGCAAAATATCTGAACTATTAAACTTCATACCCTACACTGAAAAGAGCAAATACTTTCCTAGCCTTTTTTAAGCTACCAGAATAACTCCTCATTTTAAAAGGGATAAAAATAATTCCTTCTATTTCTACAGCACAATACATACATTGCTAATTACCTGAATAAACTACTTCAATTTTCAAGCCTTAACTTTTACTTCTCTGTGCAGCCACCCTAAAAAAATTTACTCTCAAAGCAACAATACGGTGTTCCAAAAGATAAAGCAAGTAACAGTTATAGAATTATTTAAAAACATACCTACATCACTACATATCTGCAAACTCTCTGAAGACAAAGACAACTTCTGTCTAACAAGTGGTTCCAAAGACTTCAATGTTACGATATGCATACTTTTAAAACACTGAACGATACAGCTGTCTCAGGAGTACTGATGAAAAAAAACTATTACTCAGATAAACAGAAACATGATTTTCTTTAGCTGTTGCTAAACGTTTCTGGAATACTTACCCACAAAGCTCATGTTATGTGTATGTATATATATACGCAAACCTATGTTTCTGAATTAAGAAGCAATTATGATTTCCTAAGATATCAGCACTGTATTCCAACATAATAGTCACACAAGTATGGCATTTTCATTATGTGGAACATTGACAAAAAGATACTGTTGCAGTTCATCAATTTGTCATTCTGATGTACTTACAGTGCAATGCTCCTTGAAGGAACAATCAAGGATGATACACAGCCCAGTCCTCCTCACCCCTATAGAGCTAGTTCTATACTGGCTGGATCAAACCTGCACTTCAACAGACAATGGCAAGACAGACTGTATTGCATGTAGTCTAATATATGCAAAGAGCCAATAAATATGCAAAGAGCAAACATAGGATTTCAAGAGAATCAGATTTTTAGTATGAGCATTAGAGCAACAAGAAGTTTCAAGTATATATAAAAAAAAAATAATCAGTTGTTTCAAATACTTGAGTATTTACAAAAAACAGAAGTTATCTGCTCTGCAGGAAGTTTTCAACCACTCCCCACCACTCAAACAAAACAGCGTTTTAAGGACAGATGCAATTTTTGTAACTACTATGCATACCACATTGACTTTTCTACACTGAATTTTGAACTGGACTACTTTAAACTGAAGGCTTAAGCACATTACACTTAAAATGAATTTTTTAACTAGTCTGAAAAAATCCATAAAATAGTTATGCAGGAACAGTTTTGAAGTATTCAATTAAGAACAAAAGTTATCTGTTATAGCAGCTGCACAGGTCTGAAACAGTGGTCATGTATAAAAGGAAATTTCACTGTTAATGCAATGGAAGTATGCCAAAAGATCACCTTCTTAAACACATGCAGTTTTAATCAAATAGAAAGAAAATTAAGGTATCAAGATTACTGGTGCTAGGCAGCAAAATACAATGAATGAAAGAGATGCTCCATCTACAACTATTCTGCAAGAGGGGAAAAACATGCTAATGACAAGTTTTTAAACTCAACAAGATTTCATGGGGGGAAAAAAAAAAAAAAATCTCATTTGTGTACAGGTACCTTGATTCAGCGTTGCAAATCAATCCTATAATTCTTTAGATACCCACATATCCAACTTACCGACACAGGAGGTTTCATATTATTTATTGTAAAGCACAAAACAGGCATTTTAAAAGTGATAAAGTATACATTGAAAAAGTACATTTATATCACAAAGCATTGACCACATAATTGCAAATACATTTGCTGGAATGTGTACATCTACACTAATACTAAAAACAAACCATTTTTCATTTCTACACAGAAATATTACCTCCTATCAGTAGTGATAGATATTTTGTACATTTTCAAAAACACTATTTTTTAACCAAACAAAATTAAGATCTTCATCAAGGCGTCTGCATCCATACATTTAACAAAGGTTTTTTCCCCCACACAATGAAGCAAATACTGTATTGTCCACTTCTTATTATTGGCCCTGTGCAGAAGAGATACATAAGAGATACACAAAAAGTTAAAGAAAATCCTTTAAAACGAGCTAACTCAGGAGTGAAGCCTTTAAGAAAGAAAAATTGGTTAATGTAAATGGTGGTGGCTTCTTGCATGGTTTTCAAAACCCTGGGAGGAGAAAGTTCTTCTTTTTTTAAAAAAAAACAAACAACATAATCACCAGACATATGGATAGATACAGAATTCAAGTTATCAGGTAAACGAAGTCATCTATTAATTATTCTGATAGTTATTTTGCTAGAAAAAAAGATGCATACTCCAAAGGTAACAAAGCAGGAGACATGCAAGAAAATATCTACAACCACTGAAACGGAAGCCAGCCAAAACACACTTAAAGTTTATACCTGTGGTGCTGGAGGATGTTGTGGCATTCCCTGTGGACTTGTCTGGGCATAATACGCTGCCTGTTGCCTGTAGTACTCAGCCCATGCCGCACTGTAGTCTGGCTGACCGCCTGGCGGGGCCCCAGCAGGGGCAGGAACCGCTTGACCTACAAGTAATTCAAATTACAGAGCTTTGTTCTTGCAATAGAAATGAAAAGATTTCAAAACCTCGCTGCGTAACGAACATCATCTAGCTTCTTGTTATTTTCCTTCAAGGCTTTTGAATAATCTTGTGGCTGCTTTTTTTTTTTTTAACCTAACCACTCATCCTATTAATTTAATATAATGATTCCCATGTAAAGCAAAATTGAAAAACCGTAAGGATGTTTTTTCCACCTCTTGAATCATGTTCCGGAGCAAAAGTCTTTAAAGCCTGGTGACCTAAACAGCCAGTAGCATCCAGATTAAAATAAAGGTCAACAGGCAAGATTATTTTTTACTCCACCTACACTGACTTTATCTTACTGTACAGACTGCCTTGATTAATTCACCAGATGCCATTAATTCACCATTCCCCAAATTTTGGGCCTCCTTAATGTCAATTTCTAGGTTATTGCAGATTTTATTTTTCAAAGACAGCATTAATTTTTGTAAACATTTATTCCTCCACAAGAATATAGTTCTGAAACTTCTCCTTCCAACCTTTGCTTAAGTTTTGTTCCTCTAGAAATAACAGCACGTACATACTCATACACGCACACTCTCCCAGACTTACAGCTGAGAACTACTGGTCCTTCCAACAAAACCAACTTACAACTTAAAACTCTGTAAAGGCAATCGACTATACACAAGGACTCTGTAGTGTTTATTAAAAGAAAAAAAGTTACAGTCAACTTTTTAGGACCTCAGTCTAAGGAAGGTTTGTCAGACATCTTTACTTCATTTTCCCCTTATTCCAGTAACGTCAAACGCACTCCACTTCTTACCACCTTCTTCACTATTTTTTATGTGAAAGGTGTTTTTGCAATTACCACTACAGAATGTACCTGACTACAGGCAGACCACCACTCTCTGTCCAATCATTTTGCACGCATCCAGACAGAAGGGTTTTATATGGAGTGCTTCATTTTAAGTTTCTTGAACTTCCAATCCGAAACAGAGCAACTATTACTACTGTGACATGACATTTTTGTGATCTATATTCTTAAAAGGTTATTTTTTCAAATCGAAGTTTTACAGTCAGAAGAATTAGGACAATACGAAAAAACCTCCCCAGGTTTTTTTCTAGGATATAAGAAAAAAAAAAAACCACACCACACCAATTACAACACGCCACTCAATTACACTACATCTAATAAACCCAAGCAAAATGCAAGCTTGCACCCCATACAATTCCATGTGCACCTCATCTTCTGCTATCAAGAAAAAGGGGCAGCTCCCACACAACGAGGGCTGAAAGTTTTCAATCCTACCTTAAACCACCTCACCTTTTATTTGGATACAAGACCACTGAGCAAACTTCTGGGGAACATGAGTATCAAAGATTCTAACAAGCTGTTTTCTAGGGTGTCAGACAGAAAGTTGGGATTGTTGAAAAACTTACCTAAATTTCTTCAAATCTTAAAGGCAGAAACCACAGTTTACAATTTATACTTACAATTTACCACGACTTATAATTTACACTTCTGATCAATTACTTTAACCAAAGTTATTTTTAATATGGTTACAAATTATCCCAGAATACACATCTTGCAAGTTCACTATCTGAGATAATAATTCTATTTACAAATGATTTTAGTTATGCCATAGCTGTCAGCATAGCTGAATGGCAAAGCTAAGGTATTTTTTTGTGCATTATGACCCAAGAATCTTCTGACATTCAGCCAGCTGTCCCAAGGCAGTGTTGAAATTCAAATAATAAAATTCAAATAATAAATCAAATATAGGAAGTTTAACATCTACTGAAACAGTACATGCTCATATACGTACAGATTCAACTGGACCAGTAACAAACAAGATCAATAAACTACATACAAAGGAAATACAAGAAACACAAATACCTCTGCATTAAGGAAGGTTAAGAAAGAAAATGCCAGATGATTCTACAGTTCCACTACTCAAATCATGAAGGCTGATTCTAGTAAGATAAAACTGTTCTTTGTCCTCTTTGCCGTTACAATGCTGAGGAATCATTAAAGAACAGCCCTACTGTTTTATTATGGAACCCCTTAGTTATAAATGAAGCTCACAATATAGTGGAATTATTTTAAATAACAAATTTACAAAGCCCTATGGTGACATCCAGGTAATTTACTAAAATATGACTTCATGTTTAGAGGGAACTGCTACCCTTGGTAAATTTTTGAGGCCCAGTTGACGCAAATAATTATTTTAGCTCTTTTTCTCTATTTCTTTCATCTATAGGTCTTCAATAAGCTAACCTGTTGTCTTGTTACCTGGCAAGACTCGAGGGAAATTTAAAACAAATTTTCTGAATTTATTAAGTAGGGTACCAAGAAAATACATTTCTGTGTCACCTACAAGATCCATGTACAGTAGCTTACCAGAGTGTATGAATAATTTTACTATTGTATTTGACACTCATAGCAATAGCCCCTGAGCAAACCAGAAGTCTGAAGAAGGAGAGGGACTTTACCGCTATATTTGCAAGTTGGAAAACAAGTTATTTTCAAGTACACTGAAAAAAATAGGAAAGTGTTCTGTGATTAGCCAAGTCATATCACACCAGTAGGAAGTCACTTTGGAAAACAGCATTATGGTTTTGATAGGAATATTCAAGAGTGCTTTGGAGTTTTTAGATCACTCATACTTAAAGTATGAGAAAATCCAGAGCACCAGTTGCAGTATCACATCCAACTTGCTCAGCTCAGTACTATCACCCTCAGAAGCTTGCCACGGGTTACCGAAGTAGCTCTCTTCAGCAGCAAAAATAAAACTGCTTGGGCTTAGCAAGCCCCAAGTTTCAGTTCAGTTCTCCAAAAGAGGTGTTTGTGTAATTATCTGTGCTGTGAAAAATCTGAAGGAAGAGTTAAAGAGTGACTTGTAACTCCTAACTTCCCCCTTTTTACAAGTTAATGGGGATCGAAGCATTACAGTACTATAAGAAGCACAAACAGCAGTAGCTGTATTTGAGAGCCCAGAGACTACAACAACTTGCTGATGGAGAGCCTTCCTGTTTGTCACATCTTTTACTAGGTCTTAACATTGTTGTTGAGATGGGGAAAACCACCTCCATTTAGCACTAAATCAAGTCTAAGTGAATGCTTTGCCCTCCAACGTCATTTGGTCAGTTCTTCCTCTTTCTTAAGTGGATCTTAAGAGAAATGGCATCTTCCATATCAAGACTTTCAGCATCAAGGTTTTCAACGTGCTGAAGAAGTTAAAGTTCTCATTATTTACACAGTCAAGTTATACAGGTCCAGACATTAAGAGTTCTCCTCCAACCAAAGAACTCAATTTGAACCAAAAAGAAATGAAGACCAGAACTGGTCTTCTGTTTTTCCTCTTGTTTGATTGTTATCTTGGGATTTTTTAAATTTTGCATTTTAAGAGCAATTCTTTATATCTCCCAACGTCTATCTTTTTTGGGTTCACAATCTTCTTTGGACTTGTTCCCAAAATCTCTATCACAACACCTTATAACTTGCTACTATTTAATTACAGTGCAAGACTAGTGCAACCCACACCCTGCTTTCCAGAGACAGCAAATTAGAAAGATAGCACAGCCCCTGCCAACAAATTGTTCTTAAAAAGGCAGTGAAAAAACCCCCACAACTTTGCATTGAAGAATGCAAGCTGAACAAACAGACAGTAAATTGGAAAAAAATAGTTAAAACAGGAAAAGGAAAACAGAAAGGCCCATCACATCTTTAAAATCATGCGTTTGAGAGTTCTGTTGCGATTTTCTTAGTCTGATACACAATTCTTGAAGTAAATCATCATTATATATTTTCTGTTTCATTTCATCACTTATGCTGTGCCAAAGTAGAGAAGAATAAAGGTTGTTAAGTCTTAGCAAATAATTTGAGATCAACCTGGTAGAAGGCTGGCAAGAGGAATTAAACATGCTATTAACCTTAACTCCAAATGCTTTTTAATATTCCATGAGAAGATGGGGTGCAGTTGGAAGAGGGCAAAAAACTCACGAAACTCTCCCTACCCACTCAACCAATAAATCCAAACTTTATGCTGCTGTATGTCTGGTCAAATAGAGATACCAGGGAAAGCACTGGCATTCAAAAGGCCACTAGTCTTTAACACACAAATCTGTATCAACTACAATATCCGTGGGAGGACACTGTGGACAAAATACTGACCTGTAAGACAATCCCATGATCTAAAAGATAAGAGCACCTTCTGCCAACACATCAAGACCCCATATTCTTTCCTTACTCAGTAACTGATGGAATTATCAACTTAACAAGCAAATACTTTTCAGTTTTGTAAGTCAGCTCAAGCAAAATATTTCGAAAAAGCTAGCAACAACATATAATCTGCAGTTTAAACACAGCTCAAATGCTGCAAAGAAAATACTATTTAAAAAAGGGCACGATATAAATGAAAGTCAGTTATGATGCTTCAATAACCTGTAACACAGAAAGCAAGTTATAAGAAAAAATCTGTAATCTTGAGAGCAGTAGAAAACAACTACCAAACAAGACAAACAGGAGCTTCATAAAAGTAGATCAAAGTTGAACTCCAAAACTTATGAAATATACTTTAAAAATACTCAGATTGAAATAGTTAAAATATGTTGTTTCCCAATGATCAAATACGGACATCTCATTAGGTATGAAGTATTTTTGCAAAGCTAATGACTAGCATGAGTACAAGTAAACGCCTTTAACATAACAAACTTTTAAGTCTGTTTTTCTGCAGGGTGCAGGGCCTCTAGCAGTATACGGTTCAGAAGACACATGGATTGTGCATTTTCTTTTTTTTGGGGGTAAAAACCCCCATCTCAAACAAGACTCTCAAGGCTCCTAAAACATTCTGCTATGCAAGAACAGAAAAAACCACCTGCATACATACCCATTTTTTTGTAGTACTCCTCCCAGGCCTTGGTATAGTCAACCTGCCCTGCTGGTGCTGGATTTGGTTGATCTCCTGAATTAGATTAAAAATAGTCAAAATAAAATTACTGGGTTTTGTTTCATACACAGAACAATTTACAAATCATCTGCTGAATTTTTCAGTAACAATCCCAAATAACATCCTCAAATCTGACACTATAAACCTATGCGGTACAAGCTACAACAAACATAAACAATTAGAGAAGACACCACAAAGAAACAAAAAACTGTTTAGTGTTCCGCATGTTTACAAGATTCAGGAAGTGCACAACACTCCCAGTACAAAATACTACCTACAATTAAAGTGGTAAGCCTCATCCAGGCACAACAATTACACTAATACAACCAAGTATTACAATTTTAATTGTTCTAAAACCACTGGAAGTGATGTAACTGTTTAAAGCAAATGACAATCAACAGGTTGGCTCATTCCATTGTTACTTATGACTAACTGCATTATGTAAACATAATTAAGTCAGCCTGAGTTGCTGCAAAATTCTCTTTGAAGTATATTACAAGATAAATACATGACCCTTATTACTGCTGAAAATAAGAAAAGCAATACTGAAGGCTGTAAGCGGGAGTTTTCCAACGAAACTGGCTACCTTGCAGTAAGTTTACCCAATATATGAAGCCAACAATAAAAAATAATGGGACATCTACATCCTCAGCAATGAGAAATTTATCCATTTTAGTTTTAATAGCTACCTTGTCCATTAGTTTGGGTTGTAGCTGGTCCACCCGGAGGGGCTGCAGGTGGTGGCTGTGCTTGCTGCTGATAGTAGTGAGCATAATAAGCTGCCCACGCTGCTGAATTGGGATCTGTTCCTGGCTTACCTATGAAAGCAAAACATAAGGATTTATAAAAGTAGCATGAACAGAATGCTGTCCTCAACTAACCCTGTCCTAAGTACTCATATTTTCCTCCAAGGAAAAATCCATCTCCACCAAATGACCATATACACCCTGAAAGTGTCTTTTCTTTCCAGCACAAACTTTTGATCAGGTTTCAGACAAGTGTATTGTAGGAAGTATACTTTCATAGGACTGATAGAATAATTCTAGAACCCTTACTACTGCAATGTCATTTATTCATTTTTAAATACGATAAACAGAAACAGATTTTCAAGTTTAAAAAAACAGCCATGTTACTAAACGGTAGCAACAGTGAATCATTCTAGCACCAAACAATTTCAGCAGTTTCACTCTTGTTATAACCTCACACTAATGACCCTGGCACAGGCGGAGGAGGCATGACAAACACGTATTTCTGAAATGGAAGAATACAAATCTCACTAGGTATTTGCAATGCTTGTCAGCTGAACTTTAAGGTAACAGTAAAACACAAAAACAGATAGTATTTTAAGAACCTGAATGCCCATACAGGGCTATAAAGCATCACTGTTTACTTACAGCTTTTTAGAATAACAAATAGCAGCAACATTGCATCTTCTGCAGCTATCTCCATGCTTCCCTTATTTTTAACTACATCTAGGTAGGCCAACGATGCTGCATCCTAGAGTCTTATTTCTCTGTTTTTCACACATAGCCTTTAGGAATGGCTTATTCTTGCTGAATCAGAGATTTGATTACATTACCAGATTAGCAATCCAGAAAAACTGCAAATCTACTATTAGAAAACATAATTTTCTATAACACAAGCAGCATCTTTTAACATTATTTCCATCATTAAAGAATAAAAATATCCACAAATGCAGCCAAGTGAGGGGGGAACTTGACGTAAGGACAGACACAACTGATACTTCAGAGCAACTACACATAGAAATTGAATTATACTGCTCTTGAAACACAAAACAGGTAAAGAAGCGACTAAGGGAACAGAAAGAAGAAATCCCCTGAAAAATGCATTCAGGGAGAAGAAATCCACTACACAAATTTCTTGCAGTATTTCATTTAGCACTTAAGTCAGATGTAACCACTTTAAATGCAGACAGTAGTATCAGCATATAGAAAACCATGTTAACATGCTATTTCCTTTTAAAATTACGCTGCTTCCATCAACAATAGTGCATTTAAACTAACATGTACTATATTCTAAGGTTACCTGCAAATATCAAACAAGCCATTGCTCGGTTCCCCCCCTCTTTCCCCTTAGTAGCTACTTCTCTAGAATAGAAGAACACAGAGCAGGACTCATTACATTTCCAAAGAAATCTGACTGTAGTAACTAGCTCCACTTTCATGTGATAAGAGGCAACCATGGATCTGGAGAAAGCACCTCTGAAAAAAATACTAAAATAACCCATTTATTACACTGAAATGAGCAACTAAGTGGACAACTGTACAAAACTCATCCAAAGAAATGCTAGTCAAAAGAAACAGCAACTACAATTGCATACAGGAAAACTTACTAGATTTTTTAAGAGGAGTATTCATCCAAAAAATTGTTATAAAATCATCGAGATGACATCAAGGTGAGTATTCGCCATTTTTCTAACAGGTCTTTATAAAGATAAACTACTTTACAAAAAATGAAAAAGGCAGCGTGAAAAAGGCTGTAACATTTTGGCAGAGGATTTGGAGTAAATAACACTTTTGGTATGCTGAGACTTTGAGTCAAGGCACTGCAAATCATTCATTTTAAATAATGACAATAGGCATTTTTAAATACTAAACTGAATGCATGCAGAGCTACCTTTTATAAAAGTTAAGGAAATGAAACCAGAGATGGTTCTTTGCCAAGAAAGGATATATAAAAGACTTGAACATGAATAGAACTCTCCATAGATTGTAACATCCTCCAAAGCTTCCTTTTTTTACTAACGAAACTTGTGTCAGGACCAGTGGCTATCAGAAAATATTTATTCCATTTATAACAAGAACAAAATCGAGATCTTTTCGTTGAAGTTCTGAAGTTCTACCTCAAACAAATGAGGTACAAGTGACTCAAGCATCTAGCCTTACCATGCCTTCTGTGACTGCAGTTCCGTTTCCCCATATGCTCTAGTCCAACCAAAGGATGTAACTTAAAGAAAAGCAGGATACTAGACCT
Source organism: Limosa lapponica baueri (assembly GCA_002844005.1). Lineage (NCBI taxonomy): Eukaryota > Metazoa > Chordata > Aves > Charadriiformes > Scolopacidae > Limosa > Limosa lapponica. The sequence continues at coordinate 272,283 of KZ505817.1, forward strand.
TCGGGAAGTTGTAATTAAGTAAAAACTCCCAGTCTTCACAAAGATAAACAGATATAGAAGAAACAGACTCTACAAAGACGGATTTCAGAAGAAAATGCAAAACTATTATAAGCAAAAGCTCAAAACATATTCCTAACTAGTTTTACTGTATCAACAGCAGTTCAACAGAAGCTTAACCACTCAAAAATGGCTGAACAAAATACATTTGTATCAGACTCTGAGAAGCAATCCTCATAAAGGTCAACAAAAGCT
>KZ505817.1:273546-284309 GCA_002844005.1 Limosa lapponica baueri
GCTAGTTAAAAGTTTTTACCTGTAAAAAAACAGGTAATAAATTTGATTACATGCGTACGCATGCAAACAAAAGTGCAGTAAATTTAAAGAGTGTAAACTTGGATTAAAACTCAACTTCAACATGCTGAGACTGAAAAACCAAACACACAGTTTAGTAGCTTTAACTATATCAACAATAACTTTGAAGTCAAAATTTTCATTATGTGTGCATCTTCAAGAACACAACATTAAAAAATACACTGTATTACACTAAAGAAATTAACTGTTTATTTCCATTTCAAGTTTTTGCTGCTTTTATGTTACTTTAAACCCAGATTACTATTCACTATTATCAATATATTATCTGGTTAAGTAATTCAGAAGTGAAATGGACGTCTCCACAAAGGAGTCACTCTTCTTATTCTGTTTAGTTATAATAGTAAACCAAAACACACTCACTCCAATCTTTTCTTCAATAAGTTGTCGTGCATAATCTATTTGCTGGGGTGTTCCACGGATAGTAAACATCTTCATGTTTGGATCTGCATTAGGTGGAGGATTTCTTTGAAGTTCTATTCTAGCACCAGACTGCTGGCTTATGCTTTTAATAGTTTCACCACCTACAATGCAACATAAAGCTTTTATGATGTGCATTAAAGCAAAAATACTAAGATTCAAATCAGAGAAAGTCAACTGCACAGAAGCTGAAGACAGAGAAGCGAGAAGACACCTATTCTTATGAGCCATAAAAGAACATTCTAACAGTAACTTAAAAAGCCTCTTCAGTGTAGTATAGAGCTTTGGTTGCAATAAACCAGTAAAAAATTTTTAAATTCAAAGACCACAATATTGTTGCTCAGAAAGAACACCAAAGAATTCCTACAATGTTGCCTGAATTTTTTCCATTCATGTACAGATGTAAGATTAGACATGAATAACAACCAATACCCACAGTTACCAGTAAATACAACCTTAAAGTCTAACCTCCCTATAAAGCAGTAAGCAAGCACACATGACAAAAAAAACCAAACCCAGAAGCTGACCAGATGGTAAAGTCCACATGTTTTGTAGTGCACTAAAACCAAATTCCCTGAACTAGTTCTTCCTCTTAAAGGATCCTGAGAAGTTAACTGTAACATTAACAGGCACAAAGTTTCCAAAACAGGGGTCATTTGGCATTTAAATCAAAACAAAAAAGTCAATCAACCTTCCAGGTGAAGAACCGAACTATGTCAGCCTATTTGTTGTGTCTGGAAAATACATTACAAACAAGAGACAAAGATAACCTAACTGTTTCATTTAGAAGCATGCAGTAAATTATTTTTAAAAGAAAACTGAGAATTATTTTAATAAACACACACAAAAAATTTTTATAGGATTCCACTGTAAAAGATGTTCACTGTAATATGTGAAATTTATTTTTAAGAGTTACAGCTGCAGTAACACTAGGCTAATCAAGCAGCATCAAATGCAACGTAATTATAAGATACATCATTTAATAATCTTCAAACACTACCCATGTAACTCAGTACTTACTACTTAAGAAAAAAAAAAGGGTTAAATAGATTGGTTCTTGACTTTTAAACTACTGGGGCAGGTATTTTGGTAAGGAAAATCTGAAAAGAATATTACAAGTGCTACGATTTAGCAGCATTATGTTGCTCTACTGTACATGAAACTATTTGCAAAGGCTTCTCTTGAAACATCTCTCTAGTACAGCTATTTGTACAAATAGAAAAGCTGAGAGTATTTTTAACTACATATAGATACACATATATATGAGATATATTGCCTTTGCCAATGATTAATCCAGTTTTGCCAGTGGGAACAATAAAATTGAATTCCTGTAATCCACCAGGAGGCCCCATGTTCCAGTTGCCTTGGCCTCTACCCCTTCCTCGACCACCAGGTCCTGGTCCACCAGGGTTACCAGCCTAAAAAGAAAAAGCAACAAATCAGCACGTTCTATAAAAAAACCTGCAAACAAATTATTAACGTCAGTCGGTTACATCACATCATTTGTCAAGGAAAAACACTGATTTAATACTCAGATAGTTTCTACAGTTAAAGTAGTATCTTTTCCAGAAGACCTACACTACATTTTAAAAGGTGTTCTGCACAGCTCTGCGTACTAAAGACGAAGGAAAGGATACAGAAGAAAGCAGGTTTCACATGTACAAAGATACAATTTCTGTCTGCCTTCTGTAAACAAAGCAGCGGGCCTCATCTCAAAATAAGCATTTAAACTTTTAAACACCAATTACAAACAAAAGTAACAGCATACTGGTTATTAATACAACAGAAGAAGCAACTCTAAAACCAGCCAGATCAAGAACTGCCATGACTGCAAATCAGTATTACCATTCCGACTCTTGCAAAATTGTAGCTGTAAAAGCAAACATTCATATTTCAGACTGAACTTTGAAGGAGATTCAAGTAACACTGTCAAATTATTTTCTTTAGTTACACACTAACTTTTAATATTTAAGTCTTTCCAAAAGTCTGGCAGGAGATTGTGAACAGTAAACAACATATTATCCAACCTGCACACTTCGAAGGAGATCTGTAATAATTTCCGCAGCATGCTGACATCTGTCAGGAGGCCCTGTGATTTGGGCTATTCTATCTGGAGTTGTTCCATCATCTGGAATAAAAATGAACTATTCCAGTATATTTAATCAGTAAATTTACATTAAATTCACAAAAACTTACAGACGTATTACCAACCTGGTTTAAATTGGATCCTAACACCAGCATCATTCTGAATCTTTTTTATCATCTCTCCATTTCTTCCAATTACAATACCTACAGCAAATCGTGGTATTGGAACCTTAAAGAGAAACAAATATGTCAAGATGTCAATGATGCAAATATTCCTACCAAATTCACACAATTAAAGGGTCACATATTAGAATGGTAAACTAGGGCCAGCCCTACGCCACTTAAGGCGTTTTGAAGTGTGAAACTTTTAAGAAAGTCATAAGCCTAGCAAATATTGGAGAAAAGGATCAAAAAGAAGGAGATCCTATGCACCAGAAGTTCTCACGTGGCAGCAACTCCGGTGGACATTATGCTTCTCACAAAGAACAGAAGTTCTAATGAGCCTAAAATGCAGATTTTAGCAGGTGAAGTTTCAGCCTCACCTCTGACAAACAGTTATAAGTTCATGACTTGCATAATGGGTAAATATTCTTCTGCAAAGGCTAAACTCCAATTTCTATAATGACATTATATAATTAGCCATAAAGATTAGTTGCTTATTTGATAAAAACTCCAGCTAGCTGAAATAGTTCAGAACTGCTGGTAATGTAAAGTGAATGCTGTACACCATTTCAAGTCATAATTTCAGCAGCTACCAAGTAATACTTACATGCCACGAGTACTTTCGGAATCTGGTTAATAGCTTTCAGCGATATTACCGGGAATTACCCAGTGGTGTTATCATTACATTTTAATGTTAACATCTCAAAATACAGGGAACAAGTTTTTCAACCATGCTTACGTCTATCCCTTCATTTCCTCCTATTCTTGACCCATATTCGTTGCGCACCTCTCTAAAGCCACCTTGATCACGAATTAACTCCAGCACCATTTCCTTGGCTTGCTAAAAGAAGAATGAAAGTTCCTTTAGGTAATGCAACATCAGAATGGATTTTAAAATGCTCTGAACTGTGAAGGGCTCCTTACTTGAACTTTATAAGGGTCCCCAGTTATCCTAAGCGGCTTGTCAGCACCAGTGTTCTGTGGACCATCTTGAATCATGACCATTTTCACACCTGCTCGCTCCTATTTGACAAAACACAGGTCAATACTCACTCAAATCCAAATTGGGTATTACCACAGGTTTGAAGGGAGATACATACGTACCTGTAATTGTTTAATTGTCTCTCCACCTTTTCCAATAACTAATCCTGCTTTACTTGCTGGAATCATAATTTCTTGCACTGCATTTCCAGGTCCATCACCATGATGAAAGCCAGGTGCAGGTCTTCCCTTTTCAACTATCTGATCAAGTAATCTTTTTGCTGATCTGTTACAAAAAAATATACATTTATAAATACATTTGTTCCTGCAAGTATCACTTGCCCATACCCATTCTGCTTGGAAATTTCTCATTTTTTCCATTTGAAAAGTTTCTGCAGAAGAAATATAATTACTCTTCACTAAGAAACATGAGGCAAACTCAGCAAGTCTGTAACAGTAACTTAAGAAACTAATTGCAAGATAACGTGGTAGACCTGAAACCACCCCAAATGTCAGAATACAAAAGGTGGTTCTTTACCAAACACACATAAGAAAAAGTTACCTCCTCAAACATGATCATTATCCCTGAATAGTTACATTGATCAAACTACAGTACAGAACAAACTATGGAAACCTTGTCCTTTAAAACATTTGTAAAAAATTCCATGTGAGTTACGGAATCACGGAATTGTCAGAGTTGGAAGGGACATCTAGAGATCATCTAGTCCAACTCCCCTGCTAAAGCAGGATTGCCTAGAGCACATTACTAAGGACTGCATCAAATTAGAAGATTTGAAACTGTTACAAATCTACCCTTTTTAGTGCATTAATTTTTTTTTTTTTAAAAATCACCAGACAAAGCTTTTTCTAACTTTGCTTAATTTCAGCAGCAATTGAGGTAACACCTTATTTGGCAGTAATTTTTCTTTAAACTTTTAACAGCCAATCTTAAGGCAGATCTATTTTATGATAGCTGCTGCTTGATTCAGCATGCAAAGTTAGAACATTTGTACTTGTAACCATTACCAGGACAGTGGACAAAAGCAAGTATATATTCACCACAGATGTAAGTCAGTTGCCATCAGAGTTAAACCATGATTACAATACTGACATTAGTTAAAAACCCTTCCCTCTAATGTGCGAGTAGAATAAACTATAATTAGAAAGAAAATTCCCATAAAGAAATGACTTCATTAACAGCAGCTGCTTGGCTGCAACATAAGAGGAGAATGCCATCCTGCTTTCCCAAAGGAAAACATGTAGCTGCAGGCCTTACCCACAAACACGAAGTGGAAGCAGCTAACGTAAGTGAGGTAACACCAAATATACTACCACACTTATGATGTTTCCTAGCAAAGCCCGCTTAAGTCGGTCTTCAAGAGGTTATATAACCTCTGTGACAGTAAAACCCCCCAGCATTTTCATTGCTGTCATTCTCTTCCCTGAACGCAGGAAGATAAAAGGTAACTTTGCTGACAGGTATTACGCAGATACCGCTTCTGTAACTTTTGGTATACATTAATTTATACCACAGACACTTAGGAACTCTGATGAGCTGGGCTTTCAGGAACTCCCCCTCTTACACATTACTGATCTTCCACACTTTCCCTGTGATCTTCCAATCTACAGTTAATAAAGAGTTTCTTTTTAGCACACATTTCTTTTTAGTATCCATTCACACATTTCATTCTCAAGCTGAAATCAGTGCATGGTTAGATAAGTATTATTTACAACAAGATTTGGACTTGAAAAAGTTAAAGTTCCGTATTTTTGTCTTAACATTCCAAGTACATTGAAGGACCTGACTGCAAGTTCAGGGCCTTTTTTCTTATGCATACATTTAATTGTCACCAGACTGCCTCTTCAATAGAGGAAAAACAGTATTATAAACATACTATCCAGATACTATATTTAGATCTAAAAAATGAAGTGTATTGCACAATTAAATATGAACACATGGAATTTGTTTTACTTACTGAACAGACTCTGGTGTTCCAGTTAGCATACATGATCTTTCAGGCAGGCCTCCACTATCTACGGTCATAAAATAAAACCAAGTTAGTGGTAGTGTTTAGCCAGAGATTACGAAATTAAACATAATATACAAGTTACTGAAACTTAACTGAAGTAGAATAATCAGTGTATCACAATATTCCGCATTTCTTTAGATCATGATAATCGTAATTAGCAGAAAACATTAAAATATACCTTAAATGAAGGTTCAGGCAATTAGAAACAGTGATCAGCCTTCTGAACTTTCTACCAAAAAACCCCACCAAAATAAACAAAGAAAATACAAACACAAATAGTTACCAGGTGCAATCTGTATTTTACAGCCAGACTCTTGCTGTATACGCGAGATCTGCTCTCCACCTCTGCCAATTACTTGGAGAAAGAAAATACAGAAATATTGTTTGTATTAACAGCAATTGCTACCATCCCTCACTATACTACAGCACCACATCCATACTACTTACTGAATCCAACCATCCCATCTGGAACTTTGTACTCCTCTGTCATCACAGACCTACAGAGAACATTAGATCAAACAAAAGACAACGACTATTCAGAGACCAATCTGGCATTAAATTTTTATATATCCTCCAACTAAACTAAAGAAAGCTACTTGCCTCCCATTCATTTTAAAAGTCATTATGCAAGCACAGTACTAGATAAACGAACAATATATAGAAGTGACCACAAAAAATTTCAAGCATAATATGAACCGATCTAAGATTTCCTTCATGCTCTTCACTATTAACAGATGTGTGGTACAGAAAAGGCTAGTGTAGCATTTTAAGTTTCATCTGTATATTCGTCAAAGTATTTTGAAAATACACAAATTCCAGCATCCCATCTACCAAAACCAACCAAAGCATAGGAATAATAGTTGCACGTGGTTGCTCAGGGAGGAAACGAGTGGAGAAAACTACTAAGTTGTAGCAAATGAAGCTGACTCAGCAATACACTGTGTTAAATCCAAACTTTTTTGTTATTTTTGTTAATCCATTAGCTTTCATTTTTGTTTACAAGATAGTGTCAATCCTTTCCCTTTCAGATCTGCTTCCAACTTCTGGTTATGCTACCTACGCTCAAGTAGTAGAAACAAGCAATGCATTTTCCTTTTACTAAGCTTGATGCACAGGCTAGGCTGCAACAAGAGAGAGAGAGCAATGTAGCTGCATTTTAAGTGTTTGGCTTGGGACTTCCTGAAGCTAAATTTCAACTAATGACACAGAGTAATTGCTTTATACACAGATATCACCTTTTCTGAAAAACTTCTTGAAACTGCTTTCTTTCAGTAAAAAGGAAAGCTCTGCATAAGATGTAGTGTAACTCTTACCTTTGTTGCTGATGCATCGGTGGTAGCTGGTTTCCAAAAGCTATAAACAAATATTGTTAAAATTAAATTCAAACAAGTAGTATAATTTACAACAAAGCTTCTCCTTTGATAATAAAACGTAATCGTATCAACTTTTGTCCCAGCTTATTTTTTAATAAGTGTTATCAAGAGATTTTAAAACGGCTAAAAAGATTCTCAGCTGTTGCTAACAACATTGTCAGTTTTACAAAGCAGACTGGTACTGCTTCAAGAAAGAAAGACATAAACCCCCAGCCATTCTTTGGATCTTACTGATTCAAGGATCACCTACCAGAACACTGTTTCAAATTCTTGTTCTGACAATGTTACACTTGTTTAGGGGTTTTTTTGGCAACAAAATAAAAATTACTTACAGTCGTTCTGAGGAGCAACTTTCTTAGCATCTGGTTGATCTGCAAAATTAAGATTTTTAAAATTTTTTTTGCCAAGAAATTCAAGAAGTGTTTACACCTTTTAGTGTGAACTGTAACTTTCCAGTGTATTTTAGTCCCCCTTTCCTTTTATTTCCTTTCTTTCCTTTTTTTTTTTTCCTCCAATTTCAGGAAGTTGATCATCTGAATAAAAGAAAGAATCTCACGAACACTTAGCACTTGGTTAGTATAGCTGAAAAGATGTTAGGTTTTTCCACATTAGCTATTCAGTAGTTTAACAAAAGGCAGTTTTCAGAACACACTGTAGATTTGACCATAGATACCCAGTCACTGAAACTTAACTAAGACAAGGAACAAAGTTTAGCTCTGTTGGTTGCTCAAGCTAATGATGCTTCTATCGTAAAAAAGAAAAAAAAAAAATCAAATCCATACAAAAATCAACAATGATTTAAAGAAAAAAAAAATCTGACAAGGACCACAAATCTAGATCAAACATCTGAAAATACAACAGTATCACATGGCAATGCAATCTCAATCTGAATGCTGATATGAAATTCCTACCCAAATATCAAGCATTTCATAGCATAAAACTTCAAAAAAAAAGCAGATTCAAAGCAACTACATTACTACCATCCAAATCCTTTCTGTACAGTAAAGGAATAAAAGGCATAATTAACCTATATCTGAAAAGATAAGACTTCAGATGCTTTCTTCCCACCCCAAAATAAAGGTTATATGAACCACCATAATTTATGTGCAGCAAAAACTCAGACACATATTCCAAGAAATATTTGTGTCAATCCAGAAAGATCCACTAGTTTATGTCATGTTTACATACTAAACACAGGTAATAAATAAAAATTCCTGCCTTTAAAAGGAGAGGGCATTCCCTCCCAGTGTGTTGTACTGCTCGGACTTGTCCAAGAGCCATCTACACATAAAATAAAAAGAATACATTACATATATCATCTGAAGCATCATTAGCTCATTTTTGTATATTAAAAACCTCACCCTTAATAGAAAAAAAACCCCAACTTTATTACAGGACACAAGAACTCCTGATATAAAGCCTTAGTTACATTCTGTAGACTGAGTTTCGATCCTCCTTAAAGGAAAAAAAGGCATTGCTCTTTTGTGAGACCTATGAGAACATTTCAACAAGCTCAGAGATTTCTTTCCACAATTTAGCGAGGATTTTGTGTGTATGTTAAACATATCAAACCCTGTTAAGTTCAAACTGGTTTCTTAGTAAGAGACAAAAGAAGAAACACACACTTCAGGAGAACACTTTACTGCAACACAAGGCAAATTCAAAAAGCTGCAACAAGTTAAGACATCTTAAGTATGATCTTATCAGGGTTCACACATGCTACAGGCTTAAATATTAGACTAAGCAAAAGTGTGTACAAGGTAGAAAATATACTTTTCTGTCTTTTTTTAAAGTCCTATGCTTTTACAATGAAATGCATTAATACTTTTATTTGAAGCTGTGCAGTAATAAAGTATATGAAACAATCGAATTTAAGGAGTGACCTCTTCCCACTCTAATTGCAATTTACAAACTGTAATCAGTCCTACGCAACAAAAGACTTAAATAACATACCTGTGTAAGCGTTTCTCAACCATGAATTTATGTGCCCCCCTTCCCAGCATACATTTTCCTCTTTACAGTGTTTAAACCACATTTAAAATATTTTAAAACAGGCTTACGTTCACTTCAGGTTAGAGCACAATGGTTTAAACCAGATTTCCCAATTAAACTGAAAATGAAAAAGCATGTCATGATCTATAAAGGGAACAAAATGTTTTTATGCTGTGCTATGGGAAAAAAAAAACCACGAACAAAAAAACCACCTGCAATCGTTCTGGCACCGTGGCCATACAACAAAAACAAATGCAGCAGTAATGAGTGCATACCTCCATCCTCAAGAGGTCTTTTTTGTCCTCCATAACCGTAGTCGTTTGAATTCATTGATGTGCCAGCATCTCCTCCAATTTTTGCTGCAATCTAAACAAAAGGCAAATGTTTAAATAATAATAGAGAATAATAAAATTCAGTCGGACCTCACTGACTTCAGATCTTCTAAACGATTTTAAGCGATTTAGATAACGCATATTAAAATGACTCCAAATTAGTACAGTGAAGGCTGCTGATAGAAACAGTTTTGCTCAAGAAATTTTGTCAATGTCTTAAGGAGACCTGTGCTCATCATTCAACAGCAAAACTTCCTGTATTTTCTTCATCGGTCGAAAAAAACACCCACAAACCCAGCCCTTTAAACACCAGAAACTTTTTTCTAAAAGGTGCTTTTCCCTTTCTACCTATTCTTCACGAAACACTGCAGTATCTCAGAGGGCCTGACCGCTAAAACTAATTCAAAGGCTTAGCAGTCCCGACTACAACGGGTCTTCAAACATTGTCAAAACCGCGACGGTTTACTACTAGACGAGGCGAAATTTTTTTGCCCCAGAAATAACGAAAGCGTCGCCCGTGGTGCAAGAGCTACAAATAAAACTTCAGGATACACAACTTCCGAAGCGGCCGCCCTCGCTCCGCAGGCCGCAGCGCTTCCCAACCGGTCTGAGCAGGTTAGCGGGCACCGAGGCCGCCTCGGGCAACACAATACGGGCGGCGCGGCGGAGCCGCCCTCCCTCCAGACCCTCCGCCACCCTAGCGGCCCGCCAAGCCGCCGGGCTACCGATAAGGCGCCGCTAGTCGCCGGCCGAGATTTCACCTCCCCACCGGCCGACTACAGGGGCCCTGCCGCGCCGCTCCCCTCACCCCGCCATGGCGCGAATCCCTTCGGGCCGGGGCGCTGCGGGCAATGGCGGAGCGGAGAAAGCCGGGGACTGACTGGAAAAACCTCTCCCAGCCCAAGGAGGGCGGGCGGAGGGGGACGAAAGGACCGGACAAAGCTCCCCCACACCCGCCCCGCAGAAACATATTGGGGGACGGGCCCCCTTCCTCAGGTCTCCCCAGAGCCCAGCGTCGCCAGGGCACAGCCCGTGAACTCCTCCCGCGGCCTGGCCAGCGGCCGCCTGCAGGCCTCGGCACCCGAGGGCCCATTGATTTGGCAGGGCCACCTCACACACAGACACACCTGCCTAGCCCTCTGCAGCGCGTCTTTAAAGGCATCGTTCACTCCTCCACCTCCACCGCCGCCTCCCCCGGGCGCGCCCGAAGCAGGAGGGGGCACCGTGGAATAGTCCGCCATGCCCGCTCAGCCGCCGCTTCCTGCCCCGCTCGCTGCCTGCCAAGAAAGAAAGAAAATGGCGGCGGGCGGGCG
>KZ505817.1:288644-368808 GCA_002844005.1 Limosa lapponica baueri
CACCAAAGTAGTAATTACAAATTTCAGAGCAACAATTTGGATCTGAAAGAGAAAGTATGGGTGGGAAAATGGTAATATTAAAGCATAACTTAAACTATCTGTAAAGTCTATACAATGCTCATATATAGGCTCTTTTTTGAGCGAGATGAGGGTCAAGGTGAACAGTTTTTAGGACTGAAATAGTAAGATTAGTGTGCAGAATTCACATATCTGGGATGATGCAAGTGATGGCCAGCTGTGTCTTCTTAGTCAGCAAATATTCCTATATTATTCATTCCAGACAAATGCAGAGGCATAGGTTGTTACTGAGGAATTGGAAGGGGTAGGAAAAAGTATTTGTGGAGGGGATGGGAGTGTTGAAGAGAAAGGGCAGCCTGCTCTGCAGCTTCTGTCACATCTGCCTTCACTCAGTGATAACCCAGCTTTCCCCTTGCTTTCTGGGGGAAGGGCAAAAGTGAATTTGCTCCCTAAGCCCCTACCTGATCCCCTGTGTACCAACTTTTGTATAAGCTTCAAAAAAACCCAAGTCTTTGGGGTTTCTGGCTTACATTTAGTCATGCTACTTTTTTTTTATTTTAGCAAAAATATTTTACTGTATTAAGTATTTGGAGAAAAGCTGTGTAAATATTGTAGATTCTTTAGAGCACTTGTCTTGCACATTTTACTCTTGTGAATCTTACTTCGCTTCATATGTATTTGATTTCAAGCTTGAAGTGGGTTGAAGCTGCTGAAAAGAAAAACTTGGAAGAGGGGGTCTTTGCCTCCAGGTTTCTGTTGAGGTCTATGAGCAAATTTGATTTTGGGCTTGAGGACAGTTGAGCAGTAAAAGATGAACATGACTAGCCTCTTAAATTTTGACTAGCTTATAGAAGGCTATCAAATTGCATTAGGTGTGTCGCAAATACAGAAGGCTAAATCAGAGAACTTGCACTTCTTCCTTAAATACAACTGAAGTACGCAGTGAGACAGTGGATCACCATATAGCATGAATGTAGTGCAAAGAGGCAGCTGGATAATATTAGTCAGCATGATAATCCAGTCATCACTCTTGAACACCCTACTTGATCCAAGGGAGTTAAATGTTTTTGTGTGGATGTCATGGGAAGGAAAGTTTGGAGAGCCCAGAGAATTAGTTTGCTGTTAGCATCTGCAGTACTCCTCCCAGATGGTGGAAAAAGTGTGAAATGCCTTGTTTGAAATAAATTAGTTGATGGAGCTTAGCATGGAGGTTGCATATGAATGGGGGTTAAGAAGGGCAGAGGTGGGGACTGAGGTACTTTTAAAGGGAGAACAATTATTGCAATAGTAGCTGTAGGGGATAGAAGTGTATACTGTATTTCTCTATCAGCAGAGCACTGGAGAATGTGCATTCAAGTCCTCTTAATAAGTGTGTAAATACATATTTTATTGAATTACGGCAGTAGTGTTCAGAATTCTCATGTCAAAATGGGAAAGGCTTGATTACTTTAAAGGGATCGGTGTATTGCCTTTTTATTGCATAGGCCTTTCTGATGCTGTTTCATTACAGCTAGCATCTTTATTTGTTGTGAGTCAGAGCACCTTATTTAACAACCTGGCACAGAAAGGTAGATCTTTTCTGAGGGTGAGGAAGGAAAAATGGAAGAGATGCTTTAGAAGCTCCAAATGACTTATCCTTTCAGTCCATAAAACTATGATTGTAACAAGTTTCTCTAAACTGAAAATCCCCTTAAACTTTATTATAAGGGTTACATGCATGTTTTGGGAAAAATAAATGTTTGCAGTGAAGTTTGTGAATGTGTAAGGATATTTTTTCTTTAATCAATATCCAGAGGCACCTTGGAGAAAGGTGCCAACTGCCACTTCAGTAGTCCAACTGCCACTTCAGTATCTGGTGGTGGTTAAAAGTATCTTGGTGTAATCAAAAGCCCAGTTGTATTTAAAAATGAGCCCTCAATAACAGTGCTGCATAGACTTGGAAAGGGATGAATGGTGCTGCATTAATCTTAGATATCACTCAAAAAAATCAGTGATGTGGATGTCATGATATGACTTCATCTGAAGAGCAAGAAAACAGGAAGTTCCATAGGTTTAGCTTAAACAAACAAAAAATCATACATCCGTAAACCTTTTGGCTATGGATTGGTATTTTATGCAAAGAATATAAAAAGGAGATCTTTTACTTCCTTTGCACAGGCTGTTGTCTGTTAGGGTTATGTCCTATGAGTGAACTGATTCTGTGTAATGTTTTCATTAAATACTCATGGAAATGATATTTTTTTATTTGCAGCTGTCTTCTAATTGATCACTGTTCTTTGTACTGTATTTTTTCATAACGGACAGGGAAACAGTTAATAAGCAAATATGTCGCTTTCTGCAGCGAAATGCCTTTCTAGTACTTGCTGCCATGCAAAGTTTGAACTTTTATTATAAGTTTGAAGGAAAAAAATCCATAAAACTGCAGAATTTCTATAGTTTGTTAGTAGAATAGATGCTGAAATTCTTGCTGTTGCTTTAGAACATCTAGCCATTTTTCTGGTTAATTGTTCGTCTTTCCATGTTGTACCTTCTTTACCCAGCACCATTTAATCTAGAGGAATAAAGTCATTTAAGAGATAAACTGCAATGTAGAACTATCAAACTCGCCCCTCCCATCTTCTTGCCCTAAAACTCTTCTAGGTTGACTAAGAACCTGGAACTAAGAACTTAAGAACTAGGACACCTTGTGGGGTGGAAACAACTAAGAAACCTGATTTGAGCTGTGGCATGTGGTTGAAATATTTGAAAGACTAAATGAGCAGCTATTTTGACTTCTATTTCAGCTGATTCTGATAAATATAACTAGGGCTGCCTGTATTTCTGTCTTCTGTAGGTGAGCAGAAGTACATTCTTACTGTTTCTACTTAAATCAAGTGCGTTTAGGTATGCTGGCATATGTTTTACTTTCAGGTTAAACAGTTGTTCTGACATCTCCTTTTCAAATTCCTGTCTTTATACAACGGTTTAGTGCGTGTGTTTTCAGCCTTCTGTGCAAAACTAGCTGTGTGAATCAGAGCAGTGGGGTGGGATTTTGACGAGCACATTCTGGAAAAAGCATCTAGTGTGACCATCTCCTTTGGCTTATGTAAGAACAGTGTGATCACATGTCCCCAGCAAAAATGTGTGCAGTTCCTTATTTGGTAACGCGTTAATAACCTTCGTCTTGTTTGAGTATAATAGCAATTAAAAACAATACAGTGTAGCCGAGTCAATTTTCCAAGTGGATTTGTTTGTTTTGGAGTTCCTCTCTTCATCAAGACTGAGAAAATAGTTTATTTTCTGCTAGAAACTGTTAATTTCTGTCATTATTACAGGAAAAAAATAACAAAGTAGAGTGTGGATAGGGATTGTGCAGGCATCTTCCACCTACCCTTCCCCCTCTTACATGTGACCTATAACTATGATCAGTGTCATGTTTAGGCAGTGTTTTTCTCTCAGCTGTTATGTTTACTGACAGCATTTTAACTGTGCCAGAAAAAAATCTAATTCTTTTGCAAGAAGAAGAAAGGACTTGCAGACATGGCTTCTGTCTGTTCCTTAATTATGGAACATGACTGAAGTAGCGGTACAACTCTAGATGAGCCTATCACTCTTCAGTATAAAGCTGTAGAGTATCTTTACTGTTAGGAAAATGTTTCTGTAACGTGTTGTGCTCCGATAATGAATGTTCCAAATGGGCAGTGTGTTGGGGCTGGGTTTTGTTGGGATTTTTTTGTTTTGTTTTCTGAGTAGAATGATTCCAGATACTTAAATGAAAGGCTGAGAACCATTTGAAAGAAAGGCTTCAGGTTCAGATCAGGTCACGTCTGAGTCATGCCAGTGCCAACTTACCAGAGATTTTTAGCAAGACCTAACCTATAAGTGCTATCTTTATTCTACAGGTTCTCTGAATTTTGTGGTGCTGCCTCTTTGCTGAGACAACAGGTTGTTAATTACATTGTTTGGTGGAAGAAACCTCTTAGGATTCCTTTGCTGTGAATGAAGGAATTGCTATCATAGTTAAGGTAAACACCAATAAATTGTTATAGGTGGCAGATACCCTCCTCCCTCTTCTACAGGTGAAAGGCTAAAAGAGGAGCTGTTGTATGTGACTTCAATATCTATTGAAATAGATATTAAATGAAACAGTCTGCCCATCCTAATGTTTTCCTGGGTGATAAGGTAGTTGTGATAACTAACTTTAGGCAGGATATTGAGATAAATACATGTAAAATGTCTTTTAAAAAAATCTTTTTCCATTCCAGTTTCTTGAAGGAAAGTCAGTGAGGGTTATTGTGGAAACTAGCGCTATTTTTCCATTGTCCTTTTCCTGTTAATCAGTACATAGCACTACTGTTAGGTCACAGGAGTTCTGCATCAGGATTCATTTGGTGGAAGAACTGGTAGGGAGCCAGTTGCAGTTCCCAGGGTCTGAGCTGGCTGGCCTTGTGTCCAGTCTCGGTTAGCCCAGAGCAAATGTTACATTGGTTTTTGCCAGCTGGCTCTGGTTCATGGGGTGGGGAATGCTGGACTGCAGAAAGAGTAGCATATGAGCTGGTTATTCTTTCTCTGTACTTGTAGGGAGATTGCTGCCCCTTCTGTGCTGTGAGAGTGGGGCTGAATCCACTGAATGTTAATGTCAAATTAAGCCTCACTTTTACTGAAAACAGGAATATTAGAAACACTCTTACAACTGTTACTAAATACCTCTTTTAAAAAGTCTACTTATTGTAAGCAACACTCCTATTTCACTTAGATTGAAAACAATACAGATGTGCTTAAGATTCATTGCTTATTTTCCAAGGCTTCTATAATAAACAGATCTGCAGGTACGAAGATGAGGGTTTGGGGTTTTTTTGCATTTGTGAATTGTCAGTTGCCTATAGGCTCTCAGATACTTTTTTTTCATAGGAACAGATGGAGAGGCGTCAGGAGAGAAGGAAGCAGCATGGTTACAAGTGGTACTTTGGATTGTAATTTTAAAGTCAGTTTTAAGTAACATGCCTCTAGTGTGTGTACCTTTTAAAAAAACAAAACAACAACAAAACACCAACCCCCAAAAAAACCAAAACAAAAAAGCCCCCACCAGCCCTCTTTGGCAGTACTGATAAATGAGTTGAATTGTTTTTTGAAAAAATATACAAAGGAATGCACCAGTTACATGACAAGGAAGCATGCTAGAATAAAGAGTATTCAAACACTTTTCTTCTAATATGTTAGATAAAGCAGACTTCTAGCGCTTGGCTGAACCCATACATTTGGAAAGCATTTTTCTGTCACTGAGATTGAGCACTGGCACTATGTAATCAACTTTTTAGGCTTCTATGTTAGCAAGTGTTCATTCTTTAGGACGTGGAAGTGGCTGAATTGCAATATATTGAGATTTTCATGAACCTAATGAGGGTGCTCATCTAGAGAATGTTGAACTGGTTGTCCATTAAGTGGTCTGTTTAGCCCAGTAATTTGCATTTGACAGTGGCCATAAGTAGGTGCTTCTTAGATAGTTGGAATAAAGTAAAGGCTTGGTCCTCTTTTTCCACCTTCCTAGCTTCCAAATATTTGGAGCTCAAGGAATTGCTGCTCTGACTTCTCTGTTGAGAAACTTGCAGTGAATCTCTTCTATGGTATTTTTTTCAGTGTCCCACTGAAACCATTTTTGAGTTTCCAGTGTCCTTTGGCAGACAGTTCTATCGCTTGTAGAACTTACTAATTTTATTGTTGAAACTGGCTTCTGCTAGTTTCACATAGTGGCTTTGGCTTAGATGGGAGAAAACCATGAAAAGTTCATGTCTCCTCTTTTCTACGTTATTTGTAGACCTCTGTGACTTTTGTGTCTTTTTTTCCAGACTGAAGAACTCAAGCCTCCTCATGTGGAAGCACTTTCACGTCTTTGATAAGCTTTTATGGCCCTTCTCTGAACATTTTCAAAAAAATAATATTATACTTGGGTTTGGGGAGTTGAGGGGAACAGACCTACAATGTAATGGTGTAGATGTACTATTGGGACTGTACTGCTCATATGATACTACAATAATGTTTTCTGTTTTGTTCTCTATTCCTTTTCTAGTAACTCCTAAACTTCATTTGCCTTTTTTTTTTTTTTTTTCCTGGCTAGCAAGCAATCTTGTATTCTTTTTGACACTAATCAGAATTAATCAGTACTTCTTTTACCTTTTTAAAGCAATATCTGTTCTGTTATGTGATATACTATTCATCCTGAGAAAAGTGTAACACGGAAGCCTGTGGCATATGTATAAAGCATATGTATAAGCAATAAAATACTCCTGTGTGACAATATTGACAACATACTCAGGGTCTGAGTATGTTAGCACTTGAGAATCTGAAAGACTTGTATTGCAGCAGTATGCTGTTTCTTAAAACAATTACCAGAAGGGCTATAAAACTTAAACCTTCATACAATCAAGTAAAAAGCAACTAGTGTTGGAGGGAAACAGTAAACAGTTATGGAGCCCTAAACGTTTCATCATGTTTAACATCTTGTTATACAACCAACATGGGAAGGTTGGTGGCATGGGGGAAACCTCAGTGGTACAGTGTGATAAATAAGTGATTAAGTCTTCATTTGCATATGGGCTGTTTCAGGACAGAATTCCTTGAGTCTTGGATAAATTCCTGAGTGATAGCGATCAGAGCCAAAAGTAGTTAGGACAAAAATCCAGGGTTCTTATATATAAAATTGAAAGGAAGAGCTTTGACTACTATAGTTTTCTGCTTTCTTTGCCCCAAACTGATCACTTAATAGTAAATTGGGCAGATCTTGTCAAAACAGAACACTCTCTTGGAGGTAGCAGAAGTTCAGCTTCCTTATGAATTTGATTGGTTTTGGTAACAACAGTGAGAAAATACTTCTCCTTACCAACACAGTAGGCTTTTCTGTATAGATGTTTACAAAAGTATGTATGGCAACAATCTCGTTAAGTACTTGAAGTTTGTAAATAGTGAGTATGGTAAATAGGCGCAGTCAGTAATGCGAGGGAACCTGTGAAATGTTTTGCGTGATTGGCATTTTTCCTGGTTGACCAGTCAACTTGTCTTGAAGAAGAGTCCTTTTACAGAAATTTATGTGGGTGGGTATTGAGAAAAGGACACTGAATCTAAGTAAAGAACTGAAAAACGCTTGTGGAATCTGTATTCTTTCAGAAGAAGGAAGCCTTAATCTGTAGATGAAAATACTTTGTGTGTGTGTTGCTTTGTGTGACTGCTTTTTGGATGTTTCCTTTTGTTTTTCGAATTGCAGTCTGGTACTTGACTGAAGTAGTTAATCACACCATCGTGAAGTAAGGGCGGGGTGTGTGTGTGTGTGTGTGTGTGTGTGTGTGTTGCCTTTTCATCAATGCAATACCTTATAGCCGAGTCTGAGAACTTTGCGTACGCACGAGATGTTCATTTTCTCTCCGAGGTGGAAAGTTAAATTTGGAACATTCTTCCAAGTGTATTTTTGTTCTTCAGCTGTAGTAGAGATAGTGACTTGGTAGACAGGAATCAGGTATGAGAAAGCAATTCTTTTTGTTAGTGACATGTAAGTTTGCTATGTTGTGATGAAGGATCAGTGTGCATGTGTGGCTAGTGTCCTAGTCGTGTTTTTGAAGGTAGTTGCAATCTTGTATAATACAAAATCTACTGGAGATTTAGATCAGTTAGTTTTCTTTTTCTCATATTGTATGTACTTTTACACAGGTCACTATATATAGAGAGTGGAAATAATGATTTTCTGAAGAGAAGAACCCAACCCCAGGACTTAGTATAAAATAAACAAAAGTAAGTTTTAATGTGTAAATATGGACATTTTCAGTTGCGCATAGCATTTCTAGCTTTTGGTCTATTGTTATAAAAGTAATAAGAAAAATAAAAGTAATTAAAAAAATTTGCTAACAGTGCCTGCTGGCTTGTGTAGATTTTCCAATAAAATTGGAGGCTGCATGAATCACAGGCTTACAAATTCATTTTGAAAGTTCAGGAGTGGTAACAGTATATCGCTGGGGGATAGCAGTATGTGTTTTGAGATTTAACATTTGAACTTGAGCTGTAAATTCATGGCGACTCTGGAATGGATATTTAAAGAAGTAAGCTTCCTCACAAAAAACCTTAAAAACATGTCCTTTCGCCTGTTGGCAGGAGCATAACTTCACCTATATGCCAGTAATATTATAAACGTTATTTTTAAACAGATACTGCTAACATAAAATAGAAAATATTTTTGTTGATGCTTGGGCTGATATAACTTAAATATAATGAATTTCATTGTCTTGGATGACTTGTCCTGCAGTTTAGTTTAATATCTCTTCTTGAACCAAAAATAATCAGACCAGATCTTTCTGGACAGCGCTATCAACTTTTAAATATAGAAAGTATAGTAGGTATGTGTCCTCTGAAGTAGTATTTCACGGTGACTTAGCTATATCTCTAATGGAAGCCAGATATTTTTATAGAGGATGACTATACCTATCCTACCACATTTCTTCCCTTTTAATCTGTGAGAAATCAAAAGTTGACAAATCTTGCTAATTTAAGCTTCAGTTGCCAGTGAATTGCATTAAATTGCACTGTTGCATGTGCCTCAGGAAAGAAATTATGGTGTATGTAGTACGCAAACTGGTAAATACTTCAGGGTGCGTTTCAATTTAAATTTTTTTACAAGTAGAGTGTCTCAAAGACACAATGTATGCAATATGAAAATATAAGTGTGCCTAATTACTTAAGTATGCTGCTTAGCAAAGTTAATGTCGCTGTCTATTGTAACTTTGTAATTCTATTAACTGCTTTAAGTTTTTATGTGGTATTCCACTTTCTTGTGAAATCAGCCCCAGAATCTTTATGTGCAATGAGCTTTTTACTTCCATCACAGTAGCAGGATGTTTCTGCAGAGAACTAAAGTAAACATTTGATAAATTTGGGTAGTTACTTAGGTATGAAGTGCGTGGCTAAACAAAACTTTTGTTTTAGAGCCATTGACTGATTAGAAAGAACTCTGCAGGTTTCAATTTGCATTTTCTTTTAGATAGAGATATAGATATATAAATCATCTATTTGTTGCTTCTGTTGTAAACTCTAAAATTTATTTCTATATCTGAGACCAGCTACTGAATATTTCTGGAGTTAGACTCTTATTTAATGCATTCATGAATGGGGTTTGCGTGTACAAAGTCATATTCACAGTCCAAAAGTATAAATGTAGCTCAGTCAACAACTACATACAGTTAAAGATGGTGAGGAGAAAAGCCTGTCAAAATTTTTTCTGGGGGAAAATAATGGATGATCTTATAGGAAATTTTACTATTGTATATGGGTGTGCTTTCTTCAAACCACTGTAGACAAATGTCAGTTTATTCCATTCATTAAAGTGTGTTTGCAAATATTATGATACTTAATTGTGAAAGCTTTTTCTGGTGAGGAATTTGGCTCCTCTGCCTTGACATTTACGTGCACACGTATATTTATAGTTGTGATCTGTCTGGAATTTGCCTTTGTGGTTTTGTTTGCTCTTTAACTTGTTCTGTGATCTAGTTCTGTCTCTTTCAGTTTTGTTTCTGAGGTTTGATAGGTGAGAAATGCAGAAGAAATGGCTTAATTTAAAGGAAATAATAAGCATTGTTATTCAACTTCAGATATTTCAGGGAATAATGACACAGTTCTGCTTAGAAGCTTTTCCTTAAAATAGTCTTATATTGGTGCTAATTTATGATTAATGTAGAACTTGAGTTCAGTGTATCTGTTACTGTGAATGTTTTCTTGGCTTTATCTTAATTTTGTTTATTCTTATGATTCTAAGAGCTGTAAGTGGTATGACGTTGCTCCCACTGTTCTGCCAAAGATATGATGTGTAGCACTTACCCATATGTACGTGAGTTAAACTCTGGTCGTTCAGAGAGACTAAGGGGAAAGATACTTAAAAGCAACAATTATTTTACTGAAATACTAACTCAAGTGGAATCCTGGATATGAGTAATCAAACTCAGTCTCAGAAGTGAAGGTGAACTGTTGAAGGAACAATTTTCAGCTTTCTAATGTATATTTCATAAACACTTTTGGATTAAAAAAGTGAAGTCTTGTATTACAAAAGTGAATGTCGCTTTCTTGTTTTTGATCAAAGAACATAGAAAATTCTCTGTAGATAAGAGTGGGTTTATATTAGGCAAGTTCTGTATGGTTTCAAAATTTTACTTGGTATTCCTGAGAATTAAAATATTTTAAGAAATTGTGTATTCGGCTTTTTAGTAATTTTATATATACAGTTGAAGATGCGTGGATTTTTTTTCCACAGTCAACTTCAAAAAGCTTAAACTGGAATTCTGAATACTTGGTTGGCAGCTAACAAGTCTTGAGGAATATCACATTAAAAGATCTGTATTCTAGCAGAATTCAGAAAATAACAGAAAAACAGACAGAATTTATTTGAAACTTAAACATAACATTTGGATTGATATATTGTACCAAAGATCTGGTCTTTATTAGGTATGTCTTGTAGATAAATAGCTGGATAAAATTTTTGCTCTGCTGGACATTTTAGTTCTTTAGCATGATAGCCAGCTTCTGATGCTGTGTCTTAAGTGGTTTGCAGATCTTGTTATGTATCTTAGAACATCTCCACTGTTTTATCAGTCAATGCTAGTAGAATCAGAGGGTCATACAACACTAATATCTGGTCTCTACACATACTTCAGAATAAAGGTTGAGACTATTTGGATAGAGAATGTCTGAAGAAGCAGCATATGTGTGTGTGTATATATATATATATGCGAATGCTTAAAAACTTGTTATGCATGCTTGAAGCAAGCTTGTTTTCACTGGTGCCTATAGAGTGACAGCCCCCCTGAAAGTTTATGGATGTGAAGTGGACTGAATCAGAGTAATATGTTCAAACAACTGGGATTATTCCATCATATAAGTCTTGTATTTCAGATGCCTCTGTAATACGTGAAATTTCATGTACTGCACAGGTGGCTGAAATTCTCTCCTATTTATGTCTGCCCTCACTCTTGAATGAGGTATTTGGGAGGAAGGGTAGATTCTACCAATGTCTGAATTACGCAATTAGCTTTTATTTTTCTTGTAGTATTGTGAATATTGAGCATAGATTGGCAGAAAATTGGTTTACAGAACTGAATATAAGCAGAAGCTTCATAGATAACATTTGATAATACAGTGATGATAAAACATTTTTTGTTTGTATGCCTGAAATGAAATACGGTTGTTGTACTCGAAGACTGTAAACAAAGAGCTGATGGTTCATCATATAGATACATATGGTTCCTTGATTCATAATGTGATATATCAGTCAGAGAAATGTTAATGTAGTAGTATGAGGAAGAAAGGTAGCTAATGGATGGTGGGGTTTCTTATGTGTTTGAGGTGGCATCACAGCCAAGTGCATTACTAGATTTGTATATCTGAGAAGTTGCTTGGCACTCATTCAGGGCTACTCTTAATCAAAGTCCTACTAATTTTATAGATACATAGTTTAGTGGCTTGCCTCTAGGAGGCTTGAGTAAGTTGCAGGATGCACTTGTGCTGCTGGCCTATCACAGCTGAGGCCGCCCTTGGGTACATAGGATGTTTTGGGTTGTGTGCTGTTAATGCTCCCTAAACAAATCAAATGACAGCAACTAGCCCTCCTTTAAGTAAAAGGTAAAAGTCCAAATAGAGGCTGACTACACATCCCAGCATGCTGCAATTAGAACTGTGCATGAGCAGATGTGCATACAGTACAGGTGCCTTGTGGTACTTGGACACAAGGTGTCGATCTCTGAAGTAAGGGGTGACTGAAATGCAAGACTCCTGTGCATGCTAGTCTTTTAATTAAAAAAAACACCTCACTAATTTTAAGAGAGTCATATCTTTCAATCTATTACAAATTGTTTAAAGACCTGGATGAGCATCTAAGAGGAACTGCAGCCAAAAAGATCTTTCCAAAAGATCTGTGATTATATGATAAAAGGAACATGGAAGAAAAAGAAGGAACGTGCTTTCTAGAAGGACGTGCTCCAGTTATCCCACCTACTCTTAGAAGATATGAGATTCCAGACTGTAAATTCATTCTGACATGAAGAACTCATGCAGGGCAGGATGTAGAAGCAATGTATTCATTGCTGTACATCTTGCTCAGAATCTTAAGTAATTTCGTTTTTAGGGAATAACTTACCTAATTAGGTTATAACTTGGCACTTATGCCAGAATAGCACGTTCCCCTCTTTAGGGGGAGAAAGGATGCCTGAACACTTACTCATTGTGATTGCCAGCAAAAATACCCAGTGTGACTTTTTTGTTGTTACCAGAGTTTGTTCTGTAATTTTTGACATCTGAGAAGAAGAAACTTTTGATTTAAGAAAAAATCCTATTGTTTTTTTTTTTAATGAAACCTAGGAAATTAATGACCATGTTTTACAAAATGGGGAGGAACACTAAGCCTTGCTAATTGCAGCTCCTTGAGTATTATTTTGATATTTAAAAGAAGAGGTGTTTAATATAATATTCTCAAAGGGGAGAATTTCTTATACCTTGTTTTTGAAACTAGCATATATACCCTCTGCTCCTTCAATTGACCAGAGGTTTTGAAAAATATAATGAAAAATACAGTCCTGAAACTAGTCTGAGCTATTCTGTTCTGACAATTCCATTATATAACAACACAGTGACACAAATATCATGGGGTCCTTCTTCGACACTCACTGGTGGGAATACTTCAAGTGATGTCAGTTGTGACCTTACCAGAGGTTGCTCAAAGCATAGCATGGGAGCATAGCTTAGTGTAATAACTCCTTGTACAGCTAGTTTTGCAAGAGAATTTAATGCTGCTCTAAATCTTATTCTGCCAGTAGGGATGAAGTTTGTTTGCTGTTGTAGTTCAGAGTTATAGTAACTGCTGTGTTTGGATGGCAACTTGGCATATCTGCAACCATTTCTTGAGTGTGCTAAAGTTAAAATTCGCCATTAAAATGTGTATGTAAAATAGCTTCTTAGGGAGTGGTATTATATTTTGCATGAAATCAACTGAAGTCCTGCTTTAATTCAAGCTATTGTACCTACTGCTTTCAAAATTCTGTTGTGGAGAAAATGTTGACTTTAGGACATAAGTCTGCAAGAATTTGTCTGAAATACTACTAGTAAATTAACAAAAGCAGCACTCTTTAAAGAGAGATGAAAAGGGTGATTAGTGAAAGACTAACTTTATACCATATGGAGTTCAGCTACAAGTTCCTCCTTCAACTGTAGAGATAATTGATTCTGTAACCTTGTGGCTCCCAATGATCCAAAACTGCAAGGCAATCATGAGAGGCTTGGTGGCAAGGGTAGCTGATTCCTTCTTTCAGTACCCTTTGGCCTCTGTTACATTTGAAATAATAACTACAGATATGCACAAATTCTTGCTTTCTCAAATGTTGTGGTGAAATGTTATCTTTGTACTGTTCTGTCTTCATCATTCCCACCCCTGTTCCAAGAGGAATTTTAAAAAAAGATAATTAAGCAAAACCTGGATACATTGAGGGAATCTGGTCAATTCTGGTGCAGAAATAGGAAAACGATAGATACGATGTAAGGAACAGAGGGACGATGTGTTTGGTTTGGGTTGGGGTTTTTTGGGGGTTTTTTGGTGGATTTTTGTTTGTTTGTTTTGTTTTTTAAATAATAAGTCCCAAATCTTTTTCTAGTACTCTCTGGCTAAGGAGAAATTTTCTGTCTCTTCTGATCAACCCCCTTATAAGTTTGAGCAGGTTCTGGAAGACACCTTCAAAATGTTAGTGTTCTCTGCTTGAGTTTGATGGTCCCTTGGCTGCTATATGCTGGTTTACTTAGTTGTTTTTTTTTTAGTTAGAAGGAAGGCAATTGAGCCTAAATTATCTTCATACAGGTAACTACAGGTTTTCATACACGTAATTTCTAGGTCTGACCATAACTGGCATATTTTAATACTTTGTTCCAGGGAGGAGTATTTTTCAAGCTATGCTACTCAGTCTTGAAGTTTATCACCATACTGACAAGTAAGAATAATTTCTTGACCTGTAGCTCTTAACTAAGAGGCAAAAGAAATCTTGCAGGCTGGAACTTCATGCCATTCCCTTTGCAGAGTGTCAGAAATACTTCAGTAGTAAAATTTGCACTATGTATTATAGAACAAATGTGCAAATGTGTAGGAACCTGGTATTTTTCTGTTGTTACCTCATCAAGTGAAAGCTATCTGCTTGATATATTGTGATACTTGTATAGTATTCTTGATATTGCCTCTTTTTAGAAGGGGGGAGGGAACACAGTTTTGATCTGTTGTAATTGAGTGGCTTGAGTTGTGGTAAATTAAGCGGTATTTGTTGCTTCTTAATAGTACATGTCTGCAGTCAATTCTGGTTGAGGGTGGCTTAATTTTAAAGAAATGAAGTTAGGCTTTCTGAAGCTTTGTAGCTGACTTGGGTGTAAAATGCTTCATAGTCTTTGCTGGAAAGGGTACAAATCCATGTTGATATATTTGGAAAACAGTTACATGTGCAGCTGTCTCTATAGAAACTGTGAAGTAAAACGCTATAATTACTTTATATAGGCTACCGCATTTCTGTTGGGGCAGTTATGCCTTTAGAGCTGACTGGATTCAGCCCTGGTGGTGAAAGGCACTGTATCACCCTCTTAAACCTTTAAACTTTCTAGTTGCTTGAGAAGGGAGGAAACAGAAGTTCAGCATTTTCTGTGTGTGTGTTGTGCGCATGTGTGTGTGAGAGAGAAAGCTGTGCAGGCTGTTCAGCTGGGGCAGTCGGGGAAGTGACGTCCTGTATTATTTGTCGTTCTAGAAAGAGCGGAGACACGTACTGTAGGTGGGAGGACTCTAAAGAGGGCTGTGTTCTGTCCACTGTGTATAATTATTTATAAATGAGCAACGGGGGAAGGAATGAAATACGGAGAAGCTGTCTAGTGTTTCTTGAATGTATCGGAGAGTTTGTTGATTTGTAACAGTCCTGTTTGTTTCAATTCCAAATTTGATTTTTATTTTTCCTTCTCTAGCATCTCTACGTTGCTAAGACACTGGACACTGCTTTCTTTGTGGCAAGGAAAATCTGAATTCCTCCAACACTCAGGATGGGGAAAGATTATTATTCTATCCTGGGAATTGAAAAAGGGGCTTCTGACGAGGATATCAAAAAGGCTTACAGAAAACAAGCGCTTAAATGGCATCCAGATAAGAACAAATCTCCCCACGCAGAGGAAAAATTCAAAGAGATTGCAGAAGCTTATGAAGTGCTGAGTGATCCCAAAAAGAGAGACATTTACGATCAGTTCGGGGAGGAAGGTATGTATGTCTCTGTTATGCTCTGATCAGTCACTTTCATTATCAAATGAAGCAAAATAAACGTAGATGATGCATGAAAACATGCTATGTGTTGATTTTTAGGCAATGTGTTTTTACTGCTTGGAAGTTTGACTCATCAGCTTTTCTAATATAAAATGTTTTGCACAGTTTTAATGCTGATCTAGTTTTAATTTCTTATTTTAATATATTTTTATGTTTGTTTTTTCTTTAATCCCAAATACTCAACAGGCAAAAAGTTTGTATGACCCATAAAGAGCTTTCTGGGATCTCTTACTGTTGGCTTCCCTTGCCCTAGCAATTTTTGAGGTGCAGTTGAAAAGAGAGTTGTTTTTTTCTTATTTTGCTAAAGGACAGCCTGCTTGATCTAGGCAGGACAGTCCTCCTGAGCAGAAGCCCAGGTGTCCAGTCTGTAGTTGTCCTTGGCTTCTTGCCTGGAGAGGAAAGAATTTGGCTGATGTCATGAAATACCAGAACAATTTTTTAGCTTTAATTGTAAACAGTGATAACATGCCAAGAGAATGAGGCCTCAGAAATGTCATATTTATCCTAAAATGGTTATCTGGAGAGGATGAGGGGTTTTTTTTATTTTTTACCACTGTGACTTTCAGTCATATGATTGAGCAACAGAGGAAGTCACTAATATCCCTCCCCTTACATGTATGGTAACAGAAATGAAATCCACATGAAATGATTACTTTTGTTGTGACAAGTAGGTCCACTCATTGCCATTCACTTGGGGACAAGTTTTTTACAAATATAAAGGAGGACCCTTAAATAGCACTACTTGGGGGAAAATTGTGGGCTCTTATGAATGCATAATAAAATTAGGTCTTCTGTCATCCAGAAGACTTAACACAATTGTTAACATCCATAAATTCATGTAGAAGACCTTCAGCTTCTACAGAGGATGCAGGTTTTTCCGTCTTTTGTTCCATTGCCTGTATTCAAAGCTTTAGTGCTGTTACTGAGACATTCTAGGAAAAAGTGTTTATATAGATACCACAGCAGACCTTTGTTGCCTCTTGGGTCTTTTGCCTTCTTGCAGTTCTTCTTTATCACCCCCTGCCTCCTTTTTATAGATTCATTTGCATTTTAGATTCCTGTGCAGCAGCTTTCCCAAAATACCATTTTAGTCACTTTTACCAAAGAGCTTGAATTTAAGCATATAAAACAATGCAGCCTTTGGCATCCCGGTATTACATACTTGAAGACAGAGGTTCAAAACGTAGATTTCTATTTATTTGGGGTATAATGTTAAACCAGGGTGTGAATTTTTAGAATGGTGAATCTGGAAGTACCTCCTGATGTCTCAGTTGCTCTCAAAGCTCTTCAGTTGCATCTGAGTGTATTCAACTAGTACTTGTGAGGGAAAGGCAGGGGGTGGGGTGGGAGGAAGGAGGAAAGCTCAGTGTTTTCACAGCCTGGAACTTGATGCACTTTCAGTAACAACTTTTGGTTAGCTATTCCAGGAGGTGTCCTTCTACTATCACAGATTGAATCCACTGATCTGCTTTTTTGACATTAACAGTACTGTAAGAGAAGGATGTGCTACATGTTGCTAAGTACTTTTAGTATGGTCTAGTATTGAGATGGGGAAGGCATTCTCATTCTAATGTCTTGTTTGGTTACTGTTGTTGTTAAGCTTATGCATAGAAGTCTAAAACACTGAGCGAAAGAAACCCAAACCAACCTCTTTCAAACTTAGGGAATGCATGCTTCATTAATGTAAGCATTCATGCTTTTATGGCTATGGGAGTAGGATAGCAGCTGTAGTGCTGAGCTGCTGTAAGATTGAAAAAAATAAAAATAACCAAACATTGTAAGTTTAGAAATAAAAGTCTCCTAAGAAGACTTTTAGTCTTTCATCTTAAAGGTTTGAGAAGGTATCCTGAAATGGTCAGTGCAGGAGAGCACCAACTACTACAAAGAAATGCTTAGACATCATCTATTGGGGAAGAGGCATTTAAGAAATTTGTTTTTAGCTGGGTTTGGAACTTGAGAGCGTACAAGTACAAGCGACTGTCCAGTGCAAATTGTAAGGGAAAGCTTATCAGGAAGAAATGAGATGTAGGTATCTCCTTGTGGAAGATAGAAGAGAAAAGAACAAAGCTATTTGAGAACATTCTGATTTTTTTTTGCACAGAGGTGGCGACAATATATACAAGATTTTTGCACCCAAATAGGCCTTAGGAACTTCCAAGTTATTTTCCTTTGTGGCTGGACTGAGAGGAGTTCCCAGATATCTTACCTTTTATATCTTAGAAACACAAGCTGTCGTAAGTTTGGGATTCTGAATTGAAGATTAGGAAGCATATGGCTGCTTGACTATTGGCATGTTACCTTTCACTCAAACTGAATTGCAGGAAAACAGAGGTAAAGCTAATTAGCACTGGGTTAAAGCTGAGGTATGGAGACTGTGGAAAATGTTGCATGTGATAATGCATAATTTTCCCCAGAGTTGATCTTGAAGAGGGATGCAACTCCCAACAGGTCTGCAGCACAAGAAAAGATCAAGTCAAGCAGACCTGTCTTCTGTTTTAAGATGCTAATTCTTTGAATAGCTGGCTTCAATCACATGGAATGAAATTGGCAGTGTCAGAATACTTTTCTTCTGAAGCAGAAGTCATTCTAGAGCTTGAGAACTATTGTTGCTGTTCAAGCTATTGAATTACTAGTTGGTGCTCCATAGTCTTGAGAGTGTCCTCATTGAAGAGGAGACCTTTCATTCTACTGCAAACACGTTTTTAACTTCTCAGTTCTGATATCATTACACTCTACAATAAGAAAGCTTATACTAATATTCCATTTGTTTTTCACTTTGCTTATTTGTCTTACTTAGGCCTCAAAGGAGGAGCTGGAGGACCGGATGGACAGGGTGGTACCTTCCGGTACTCCTTCCATGGCGACCCACATGCTACATTTGCAGCTTTCTTTGGTGGCACAAATCCTTTTGAGATCTTCTTCGGAAGGAGGATGCCTGGTGGCAGAGACACTGAAGACATGGAGGTGGATGGTGATCCATTTGGATCCTTCTCTAGTTTTAGTATGAATGGTTTTCCAAGGGAAAGGAATACAGTTGGTAGCCAGTTACGTCGTAAACAAGATCCCCCTGTAATCCACGAACTGAAAGTGTCATTGGAAGAGATCTATCATGGCTGCACAAAAAGGATGAGGATTTCACGTAAAAGGCTTAACCCAGATGGTAGAAGTGTCCGAACAGAGGACAAAATTCTTACTATTGAGATAAAAAGAGGATGGAAAGAAGGCACCAAAATCACTTTTCCAAAAGAAGGCGATGAAACACCCAACACAATTCCAGCTGATATTGTGTTTATCATTAAAGATAAACCTCACTCTCACTTCAAGAGAGATGGATCAAATATTATCTATCCTGTTAAGATCAGCTTAAGGGAGGTAAGTTTCTGTTTTGGTAGAACCCTAAATGTTTAAACCTGTTACAATATGATACAGTGGCTACACTGCAAAAGCTGCATGGCAGCAGTAAAGTTTTGGTTGGTGGGGTTTTGTTTTTTTTTTTTTAGTAGTGTTTCATTCTTGTAAAGTCAGTGTGTGGCTGCAGAGCACAGTTATTTATAGTAGAAGCATTAGCTGTTTTGATAAAAATGGAGTATTATTTCAAGCTCCTTACTATCGATGTGGAAGAGAACGAGGGTGGGAGAAGAAGAGTAAAGGTTGATATGTCTTTGATCGTCATACTTTACCTTTTAGTTAAATATGTACTAGGCTGAAGTAACAGACACGAATACAATTAACAAATACATCCAATGTAGCATGCTCCGTACTGCTGTGTTATGATTGTTACTTCTGTAGGACAAAGTAGAAATGTATTAATATTTTTCACTGCCAGCAAATTCTAAGTCTGCCTTTTTATGTCATAAGTTATTTCAGTGTGATTTCAAAGTACATAGAGATTGATTTCATGAGGATAAATTATTGTGAACAGGTGTTATAGGAGCTATAAATAATAACAAAAATGGTATAGCTTTTTAAAATTCTATTCCAAGTCAAAACACATTGGCTTTCAAAAGAAAAAATCAGAAAGACAACTGAGCAGAGTTCTTAAGGGTCTGAAGCTTTGACATGATCATTATTTAAAAGATAATGTAGCTCTGTGGTTTTTCTTCTTAATTAGTATAAGATGGAAAAATAAACTCTTGCTTGTGTTATAAACTCTTTGTGTACATTATAAGCTCCCTTAAAGGATTCTTAACTAAAAATAAGTCTGAAGTGAGATGAAGCACCTAAAATAGGACGAAGGAGAGAGAAAAGACAATATTTAATGCTGATGTGGATAATACAGTTCCTTCATAGAGAAAAGCCTATTTAGAATCATCACACTGTTACATAAATTGGACATTATCAATATAGACAGAGTGTACGGAATCAGGTGAAGTTGGGGGAATCAAAATTTTATTATCAGAGATCCTAGTAATCAGACCAAACTATTGGATAAAGCAGGAGAAAGTCTGTGGTGTTTTAGTTTTTGGTGCACCGAAATAGTTGTTTGCTTTTCTCTGAGCATCACAAATGCTCACCTAAGACAGCTGTGAAATTTGGTATGCCTCTGCTTATAGATACTTAACTGTTGTTCTGCTATTTGGTATAATATTGGTTGATGATATATTAGAGTAAAACCCTGTGCAATGTAAACAAACAAAAAAATGGAACAGGACTCTAAATTTCCAATGTAAACTGAGAAGCTGGACATCTCTAGAGAAGTATGAGTGAACAGTTCACTCTGTGCTCAACTACCTTTTTATTTGATAAAGTTTCTGAAGGATAGATAAGCTTAATTACTCTCCAGTGGTCGTTGCGTAAGATTGGTAAATTCTGTGATACTCAATGACAAATCGAAGCGTTTCCCTTTTAAGAAAGGCACACTGTGTTTGAATTTTGACATGTCAGTAGTGCACAGTGGAAATACTGTTTAGAATGCTAGTTTTTTCTGAATAATCCAAATTCACTTGTAGGTACAAGTGAAGTTCTGACCAGTTTCTTTTTTCTCATGATAAAAATCTTCCTTTAGGCTTTGTGTGGCAGCTCTATCAACGTGCCGACGATAGAAGGAAGAACCATACCCATGACAGTAAATGAAGTTGTCAAGCCTGGGATGAGAAGAAGAATTATAGGATATGGTTTGCCGTTTCCCAAAAATCCTGACCAACGTGGAGACTTAATTATAGAGTTTGAAGTAATTTTCCCAGATAACATTTCTCCAGCATCAAAAGAAGTGCTTAGGCGAAATCTTCCAGTTTCATAAAGCAAAGACTGTATATGTCAACTGTTTAAATAGGACACTGGAAATGCAGAAGACTGGCAAATCTGTGCTTAAAAGTGCAATCTGTAACAACTAGTGGAATATTTGTTTTTTGTTTTGTGGGATGGGTGGGGGGGAAATACTGTAATGCTGCATGAGAAGAAAAGGTTTAAGTACAAGTCATACAGATGACTTCTGCAGTAAAATTTACAGGGAAAACCACTCATTTTATTTTACATCTTCCTAATCAGAAAAGTTTAATCATTATTTTGCCTAATGTAAAATGTAGTTGGTTTTTACAGAGTCAGTGCATATTTCTGATAAAGCACTTGAAGGCTTAAGTACTTTATTTCTTATATCTCTCCCATATCTATAATATTACCCATTTATACAGAAATTGGAGATAGGAGTAGAAATGCACAAATGTATAGATATTTTAAAGAGCAAAACATGAAAGATAGCATTTTGGTATGTTGCCTTCCACTGCGCAAAGCATAGGCTGGGAAAGTCAGCTTGGACTCATGAACCACTCCCCAGTGGAATGAAAGCATTTTCTATATTGCCCCAGAATCTGTGAGGACTGCATTAGGAGGGAGTCAAGCAAAGGGCTTGAGGAGCAAGAGTAGCCATTATCTATGGGATGGTTCCTCAGCTTTTAGGAAGAACAGCAAGAAGGGATTCTACAAGTACATAAACAGCAAATGGTGGACCTGCTCTCAAATGAAATGGGGCAGTGAAACCAGTGACAAATGACATGGAGGAGGCTGAGGTACTGAATGCCCCATTTGCACCAGTCTCTACCAGTAAAACAAGCCTTCAGGAATTCCAGGCCCCTGAGACCAGAGGGGAAGTCTAGAACCTCGGTGGTGGAGGACCAGATTAGGGTGCACTTAAACTGGAAGTTCTTGAGCCTGGAAGGTTGCACCTCTAGTGCTGAGAGAGCTGGCTAATGCCATTGTAAGACCACTCTTAATTATCTTTGAATGGGATTGAGAGGTGTTCTGGTAGACTGCAAAAGAGCAAATTACACTCCTATCTTTAAGAAAAACAAGAAGGGAGATTTGGGGAGCTACAGGCTAGTGAGCTTCACCTTGCCTTGGGAAGGTGATGCAGAAAATCCTCCTGGATTGCATCTCCAAATAGATGAAGGACAAGAAGGTGATCAGAAGTAGTCAGCATAGATTACCCAGGGGAAATTGTGCTTGACCAACCTCATTGCCTTCTACAGTGAGGTTACTAGCTTTGTGGATGACTGGAGAACAGTCCATGTTGTCTACCTTGACTTTAGTAGACAGATTGACCAAGTACAGATTAGGTAAGTGGTAAATGAGGTGGATTAAAAACTGGCCAAATGAGTGGGCACAAGGGGGTGTAATCAGTGGCACAAAGTCTAGTTGGAGGCAAGTCAGTAGTGGTGTACCCTAGGGCTCAATACTGGGGCCAATACTATTAAACTATCTTCATTAATGACCGGGGTTATGGGATGGAGTGCATCCTCAGCAAGCTTGCAAATCATATAAAACTGGGAAGAGAGGCTGGTAACACCAGATGATGTACTGCTGTTCAAAGGGACCTCAACAGTCTTGAGAACTCGACAGAGGATTCTCATGAAGTTCAACAAGGGGGAATGCAAAGTCTTGCTCCCTGAGGAACAACCCAAGGCACTAGTACACCCTGGGAGCTGACTGGCTGGAAAGCAGCTTTGCTGAGAAAGGTCTCCGGGTCCTTGTGGATAACAAACTGACTGTAAGCCAGCAATGCACCTTTGTGGCAAAAAAGGCCAAAGCTTTGCTAGCAGGCTGAGATGATCCTTCCTCTCCATTCTCAGCACTGATGAGGATGCATCTGAATACTATGTCCAGTTCTGGGCTCCCCAGTACAAGACAGAAACTTGCTGAGAACTGCACAGGGCCATGCATGAGAGGCCGAGAGAGCTGGAGCTTTTCAGCCTGGGGAAGAAAAGGCTTAAGGGGATCTTATCACTGTGTATAAATACCTGATGGGAGGGAATAAAGATGGGGGAGCCAGGCTTTTCTCAGGAGCTCTGAGACATGGTCCTGGGCAATCTGCTGTAGCTAACCATGCTTGAGCAGGGGTGTTAGACTACATAATCCTGAGAGGTTTCTTCCAACCTAAATGATGCTCTGAACTTGGACTTAGCACTTCTCATTAGACAGTGATATGGGCCATGTCCTGCAAATGAGGCTTGGGTGGTACTGATGGGACAGCTTGAATCCCTAGGGAGTAGGTCTGTGCTTGAGTGGAAAGATGCACAAAGAACACTGTAAAAGCATTTGGCTAGTGCAGGTATTTAAAGATCACGCTGATCTCAATTGTTCAGTATTTTCAAAGGCTGAACTTTGCTCCCATGAAGAAGGAAAAGCCCAGGTCCTAGCTAAAGGAAAGTTTGCTTAAGACACAAAATGGGATAGGGGTGGCCCATAAACTTTCATATGCTTGAATTGAGTCTTTTTTTGAATACGAATATGAGCTAGTTGTCTTTAGAATTAAAAGGTGTATAGGGAAATTGAAAGCCCTCTGTAATAGTCTAGTTTTATAATACAGTAATAGGGCTGGTTCCCTTGATTGCAGCATGATTTTGGTGAAAGAAATGCCTTGCAGGCGTGCTTTATTACTTGAGTTTAAAACCATAATACAGTGCTTTAACAAAATTTTCAAAGTTTTTTTTGTTTTTTTTTTCTTCATAAGAAAATATGTAAGATTTGCTGTCAGCCTTTTGTCTGTGGAAATTTAGTAGTTACCTGCTCTGTAAGGTAGCTTAAGAAAAAACAGTATTATCTTCATATACGTGATTTTCTGCGGGAAAGTAAATCATATGGAAGTTGGGATTTAACTTACAATAACTTCTTAATAAGCACAGGAAGAATCCCATTTCTGCTACTCAAAGGAATACAACTTTTGGGAGACACTGTTTGAGTCAATTTTTCAATGGCAGATCTCTTCATACAGTGTCAGTTAGTTGTAGTCCTAAATCTACAAGGAGCTAAACAATTGCTGGAGCAGTATCACAAAAATAAAAAAATTGCTGCTTAGTGCTTACGCGTATTGTTAATGCATATATATATTGTTTGTTCAAAAAAAAATCCCATTTCAGTATGTTCCGTATTGCATTTCTTATGTGGTTTTTAAGTAAAAAATATAAAGTTGGTTTTTAACTTTCTCTTATCTTTTGTTATGATGGCAGATGCTATAGGCTACACAACTTTAAAAGCATATCATCCTAAAATACCTGTTTGTCAGTTTAAAAGCTAATGGCATCAAGCATTTTGTAATCCCAAGATATTGTAACCATAGTCCAACTTGTTTAAAAAAAAAAAAGTTACAGCAACTAGAACTATTTTTTGTAACCATCTTCAGGTAAGAGGAGTAGTGTTAAATTGAGGAATTGCAGTATCTTGTGTATTTAGAGGTATATATGTATGTATAGCAAACTAAACTTTTCCAACTGTTTTCATGCTCAAAATACAGAACTATAGGACTGGTATGAAATGTTTGTATTTCTTTTCTTATGGAAAAGTAACAAGGTATATGTTGTAGAAAATAGCGTGTGGAATTACTTCAAAATATGAGAGGGAGTATTAATATCTAATGCAGAATTCACAAAAATTAATATTTTTCTAATCAAAAAATGTGCTTAAAAGCTATGTTTTAAAAATCACTTGATTATTTAATAAAGGCTATTTGGGAGAAGGAGGCAAATACTCAGTCACCTACTGTATCTCTAACTACTGAAATACATGGAAATAAAATGGACATTAATGAAGCTGGGATGAAAAGGACATTTTGATCTCCAGAAGGTTGCTTAAGTGCCGTAAAAGGTAAAAGTCATTTGGTTACTTTGGAGGAGTTCATTCAACAAGTCTATGAAAACCCATACTTCCAAATAACCTTTTTTTAATCTCCCCAGCATCAAGCTTTCGGATGATCTTGACCTGTTGGCAGAGTAGGCCAAGCTACATTGCAACCGTTTCTTCTTTCTGCAGTGCAGTGTTACTCTGTGACTGCTCCAGAGCAGGCTTTCTGATGTCATGGGGGGTATTAGCATTCCAGTCTTCCACTGAGCCTTTTTTTGTATTATCTATGCTGAAAACTTGTTGAAGCCTATTTGTGGTGTGTTGAACAGATGATGTGGTTTTGAGTCTTGCCTCTTTAATCTTGTAACTCACTTCCACTTGCCTTTCACAGGGTAGAAGCTTTCTCTTCATTTCTATGTCCTCTCCTAGTATTCACTCCTATTTTCAATATGACCTTCAGTCCAAACCTCACAAACAGTGCTGAAGATGAGCAAAATGTGTTATGATGATCATTCAAATGAGATGAACGGTGTTCTGATTCCCAGATGTGATAGTTCTAGTATTTTTAGTAAATGCTCAAAACAGTAACCACATCTGATTCTCAGAAATCCAAGCATAGGGATGAGGCATCCATCAGATTGATGCGAAGTGCAGTGAATAATTCAAGCTCTTGGAGCAGTTGTACCCTCAATGCTGAAGAGCCAAGCATGGCTAAAGGAAGAGGTCTATAGCTGGCTTGGTTTTAAAGACCCTGGTTGAGCTGTGCACAGGTATCGGTGTGCCATGAAATTCTTTACCTTGCTTAGTTTTGCTTAGAGACTGGAGGGAGACCGTTGTCTTGATGGGATAATCAGTTGTTAGTTATGGATTATTTTTTTGGATGGCTTGCTCCAAAATAAATCAGCAGCCTGGAAGGGGAGTTGTATTTGGCCAAGAATCTGTTTTACTGCTTGGTAAGTGCCACTAGCCCTGTGCTTGCATAAACTAAACTTCCCATATTAATGAGCCGCACTTTGTGTTAGGGTGTTTTTTTCTTTGTTTTTTTGGGACATACTGGGTGCAACTGGCTGGCATTTAGTTTTCACTGAGAGACAAAAACAATAGTGGTTTCCAAATCTTATTTTCCTTGGCCTTTAGTTAAGGCTATATGATCCTTGACATATTTATGTCTCTCTTTCTTTTTTTTTTTATTCTTAGCCTATAACCCTTGGGTTTTTGAAAATATTTTAGTCCTATAACCCCTTCTCCCCCCACCCCCGCATCTTTAAGCCCTTTAAGTGCTTTTGCCACTCCCCAATGACTTGGTCTCACTAATGTGATGATGCAGTCTTAAAGTGATTCTAGAAACTATATCTGGGATGCTACCGAGCTAAAGGAGTGAAGTCTAGCCTTTGTAAGGGGTTCACTCTCCTGATGGACAACTGGCTGATTTCAAAAGCGCTAGACTGGTTAATCATAATGTCTCATGCTGTCATGACAGACTGTTATTTCACTGCTTTAGGCACTTGCATACTTAATGATGATCTGTGTGTCTGGCTGACAGGATTATCCAGTAGCATGTTCTTCAGAGACAGACAGAATGATGCGCATGACCAAATGGTATCTCTGGTATTAGATGGCAGAAAGAGTGGAATGCGCAATGGAGGGGAGAGGCACTAAAATCGGATGATTGTGGAGAAGAATAGAGGGATGTTTGTGAAGATCTGCTCAGTCTTGTGTTTGAAAAGCATTCCCTGCCAGATCTGGAGTCGATTCCCCTGACTTCAACAGTATCGTTCCCATAGGAATCCACCTACAGAGCTCCAAGTTGTAGTGGTTATGGCAGCTTGTGTGGTGAGAGGTTCTCCTGGCCCTCTTTATTAGTTTATATATTTGATGAAGCTTCTAAGAAGGTCTGGAGGTGACTAGACAACTGACAGTTCCTGAATTGAAGTCAGTAGAATTCTTAAATGCGCTTCATTCCTTCCTAGCATTCTCATCTGATGTGCTAGCCTGACTCACTGGTAACATTCTTTGGGGGTAGAATAGGTTATGCCGCACCAGTGAAGTTTGCTGTGATTCAGGGTGAAATTCTGTGCACATGAATTCATACGTTAGACCTAGAAAATACGGGCATGGACATGCTACTGTAAATATCAAGAGGCAATTTTCCTTTTCCAGTCAGTACATGCCAGTCCTCCTTTAAGATTACATGAATAGCTCTTACTGTGTTGCATACTCGAACAAATCCTGTAGAACCAGGGCATTCAGATGTTCACTTACTGTTTGGCGTGCAAAATGGGCAAATGGCAGTATGAATCTCCTCATGAAGTAAGAACCTCAGCTCTTCATTTGTCAAATTGCTTAGCAGTGGACTATTGGGTGGCACGATTAGTTTCCTTCAGACTCCTCCAATTAATTGTCCTATTATTTAAAAAGCCAAAGTAGAGGTCTGCTGTTACTCCCCTTGGGTCTAGGAGGTATAACTGTCCTGTGCTTGTTTCGTTCCCCTGAATTACTGGCTTACCCAAGGGAGGAGCTCTACAACAGTCGTTAGTCACACCTGATTGCTTTATCAAGGACAAACTATCATTTGCACACTCCTGCTGCCCTGTGTAATTTAAAAAAAACAAAAACAAAAAACAACACCCCTCCCAACAAAATCTCCACCCAGCCAGCTCCTGAAAGAGCGTATAGCATTTTCCTCAATAAGTACTTTCTGGCACGCTCAAAAAAAGTGTCTCTGCTGCTTGTATTTTATGTCAAAAAAGAAAAAGATTAATAAGCTGGATTCACTAAGAAGCAGCCCTTGCCAGAAAAGCTGTAACCAAGTGTAATAAGGACCTAGAGCCACTTCTGAGAGCAATCCAGGAAAACCACATATATTTTATTTTCCTCATATGCCAACAAACTGATTTTAAAAGTAATAGGAAACAGGATAAAAATCTCCTGGGATCCCCTTCTGCTCCCTATGAAGGCACAAGTCCAAAATTGAAGTCAATGTGCAAAGTGTGTTTATTGCTGCTGTATGGGCTTTCAGAGGATGGCTTCACTAGTTGGTGGTTTCTGTGTGCCAAAGCCAAAATATGAATACTTAATGTAGGATGGACAAACACTCAAAAGATCAGTAAGTTGTGGTAATGGAGTTTGGTCCCCTCCTGTCCCAGGCAGTCCTATTCGAACTCCTGTCTTAAAATAGAGGAGGAAATATAATCTTACTAAAAGGCTTTGTTTTGCAGTATCCTCTGATGGTTTAAAAATAGTTTTTAACATAATTTATGAGTAGGAAATGGCAGTTTTATTTTTATCAACATTCTTTTGTTTAGATAGTTTACATCTAGTTTAATGCTTTCATAGATACTTATAAACACCAACTATGTTTCCTCTCAGCCTTATTTTGATTAGACTAAACAAGGTAAGAAGCTCTTCGTTCTCTGCTCATACCAGCAATTCTTTTAAGCAGTCGGTTCATTTGCACTGTGGATGACCAGAAAGATAACATGCTGCAGGTAAGAACTGCCCAAGTCACATATATATATATATGTATATATGTATATTATGTGTAGTGAAACAATTTTGTATGCTGATAATTTGCAGTATAGCACTGTGGCATCTCCTATCCAGTAACATGACTGCTCTATTCCACATACTTTCTCCACAAAGTTACGGCTGTTGCATGGCACGATTCGCGCATCCAAAGTACTGTGGCTGAGAAACTGAAGGATGTGGGAAATGCAGTGTGCAACCTACATGTAGGATAAAAGGACTGAAACCCTTTTTTCCTTTTTTTT
Source organism: Limosa lapponica baueri (assembly GCA_002844005.1). Lineage (NCBI taxonomy): Eukaryota > Metazoa > Chordata > Aves > Charadriiformes > Scolopacidae > Limosa > Limosa lapponica. The sequence continues at coordinate 316,815 of KZ505817.1, forward strand.
TTTTAATACATGGTTTATCTTTCCGTCTAAACCCAAGGCTAATAATGGATTATTTACATTTTTATTTAAATGGTTAACTCTCTGACTCTCCAACTATGTCGCTTACTGAAAGTGAAATGTAAATAATTTTTGGATCCTAACTATCCTGAATTGCTGGAGGCTTATTTGGATCTTTCTTTGATGCATGTTAACTAACGTCGGCAGATATTTTCCTGGTGGGTACACGTTCAAGGAAGCCTGAGAGCAGGACTGGTTGGAGTTGCACAGGTGTCTTGTGTCCGCTTTGGGCTTTTATTCTTTGAGGTTCTCCACGGTCTGTCTCATTTCTAGCTCCACACATCACTCAGTCAACACTACATTATGCTGGTTAAGTCTAAATGGTTGAAACTGCTCATCCATGATCAGCGCAATTATTAGTAAATAGCATATGCTGCTTATCAAAAAGTAAGTATATTTAGCCATAGTGGACAGGTGAAGCTGAGTGTTGGACGCTTGCTGGAGCTGGGGGCTGCTAATGACAATTTCATGTAGATGCTCTTCTAGGTTTGGCTTTCAAGAATAATTTGGCAAATGTGCAATGTTACCCTCCTCTGATTTACAACAACAAAAAGGCTTAATTTCACCCATTACATCGTGTAAATAATGATAGCATATCCCTGCTCCATACTGTTTGTGTTAAACAGTACGGTGTGATCGTGATCTTCGGTTTATTTGGTCAGGTCTGCTGGTCTCATCGTTTTTTCTTTCTGTGGTTAAAAGCTGATGCTGTTCCTCCACGCTGTAAGGAGGGTCAGCATAGTTGTGGTACAACTTCAGCTGTCTTTTTCCATCCATCTCCATATGAAACATGGAAACGTTAACACTTTCACTGAAGAAGGTTTTGCAACAGATATCTAAATTAGGGCTATGTCAATGTCCATGAGTGTTTAAAATAAAACAAATCTGCATAACTATATGGAAACTTGACTGCTTGCATTTACATTAACTGAATTTTTACATCAATAGTGACTGTAAACTGTTCTTTAACATTGATTCAATTATCTTTTCAGAAGATAGGGAATGAGTTGGTAGACATCAAGTTTGGTAGAGACAAGACATACTTGTCAGTGTCACCAATTCCCTTGTAATACATTGTAATAAATGGAAAAAGGCATGTATTAAACAAAATGGCTCACTTAAAATTGCGAAACAGCCGAAACCCCTAAATATCAGGATGAACGTGAACAGTTTGGTACTATTATATAATCGATCTAATTTCATCTCTCTGCAATCTCATCCAATTTATGCCAACATGCCATCTGAATTGCATTCTAGTAATGGGGAAAAGTACACACAGTTCTCCAAGTTCAGAGAAATCTTCAATTTAAGGTTTCTGGTTTCAAACTGGACTGGAAAGTCAACTATTAAAGTGTGATGGTAGGATTATTCTCTGGTGGTTTTTTTTTTATTGGTGGAGACAACAAGAAAATTAATAACAATCTTGTCTTAGATTAGAACTGGATAAAAGTTAGGCAGTTCTGAGTATTCGGTTAAATCTACCACATGCTATCTGGAAAGACTGAAATCCAACTACCTTCAAACTTTTTTTCCCCACAACACAAACAGTTTAAAAGTTGTATGTATTTTTCTGAGATGCTGTAGGCACTCTCTCATTAAACTTTTGACTCCAGGCTGCCTCCTCATAATTCACGTCTCTGTGCCTACCTGGGCTGACTCCATGACTCCAGAATCCTCTTTGTTTTTTTTTTTTTCTCCCCAGTGATTTGTCTTTTTTATTCTGAGAGTTAGAAGATCTGGTAAGGCAATGCTGCTTCTCTGCAATTTGATAACAGATTCCTTTAGAAGTGCTGGATACTGCCTCATGAAATTCCCACTCTTCACATCTTAAGTGGATTCAGTACATCACTGGAAGCGGAGCAATTCCACTGAGGTGAATGTAGTTGTATTGAGCACGGAAGATGTCTTCTGTAACGTGTGAACATCTAACATTCTATAGAATACATTTCTCTATTCCATGGTGGAGAAGGAAACGTTTTAAACCTACTAAATGTTAGAAAATATGTTTTTCAAATACCTGTATGTTAAGTCTCAGTATTTCAAAGCTGTTGTCCAGTTCAATAGAAAGCCTCTTCAACTTTGCTAATGTGGCTATTGCTATATGCACAATTGTGGTAAATAACCAGGAGTTGGCTGAACTCCTTGTGTACTTCATGTTTTCTTTTATATCCTGGGTAGAAACCCTATTCTGATCAATATTTAGTATGTCATTATTAGCAGAAATTCCTGGACTAGTGATAAACTTTTTACGATCTGGCTTTGTGTACAGTTTAGGGAAAGACTTCAAAGGTACATAAACACACTTTATTATATAAAGTGTATACTGTAGATAATTAGAAAAAAGTGGAAGAGATGTCTCTGCACTGGCCGAAACATGGACACACCAGTCCCGGGTGAACTTGGCGTTCCTGCTGCAGTCTAGTTCCCAGTGCCCTTGGCTTCCATTTGGGGGGAAAAAACCTGCAAACCAGTCTCATGGCCAGGGAGGGTTATTTATTTATATGAGTAGCTTCTCTCCCAAGTCCGTGTTCCTCTGCTTTAGGCTTTCGTGGCTTCTGGGGAGGGGGTGGCGGCGTTCTTCGGTGCGCGACCCTGCTGTGTCCCAGGGCCAGGACAGAGCTCGGCTGTCCCCAAGCTGCCGGGGGACAGAGCGGGGCAGGGGCGGAGGTGCGGCCTCTCACCGGCTGCGGGGCAGCGGGCCGGGGCCGGGGGCGGGGCGGCCGCCGGGCCCGGGCCTCACCTGGCGGCGGCATGGCCGGGCCGGGGCGGTGCCGGGGGCAGAGTCCAGCGCGGGGAGCCGGCGGTGAGGGGGAGCCCGTTACAGGCGCCGAAGATGCCGCTGGGTCTGAGGAGCAAGAAGAAGGACAAGTCCAAGGAGACCTCTAAGCTGGTGGAGAGCGAGGCGGCGGCCCCGGCCCCCCCGGCGGCGGCGGTGAGCGCGTCGCGGCTGCAGTTCCACACGCAGCTGGCGCACGGCAGCCCCACGGGCCGCGTCGGGGGCTTCAGCAGCGCCCGGGAGCTCTACGCCAAGATCGCCGAGGCTTTCGACATCGACCCCGCGGAGGTAGGGCCGGCAGTGCCCGGGGGTGGCGGGGGCTCGGCGGGTGGCGGGGAGGGGGGGCACAGAGGAGCTGGGGGCGGTTCTGCGCTACCGGCCTTTGGCAAACTTCTGTGGACGTGGGAATGTTCTCTTTCTGAGGGGAAAACATTCCTTTTGCTGGTTCCGAATGAGCACTGCCGTGCGGGGAAGGAGAGAAGCGCGACTGCATTTAACTTTTACACGGAAAAACCGGTCCTTTTAACCAAAATACCTCTAGTGTCTTGGTTCACTTGCTGCCAGCCTGCCCTTCAACACAGCTCTTGCGCACTGGGCCAAACCACTTGTATTGCAGTTTTCAAACCATTTGTATTACAGTTGAGTGGAATAATTATTTCCAGTGCAGGAATTACTGACTGTAACAATTTGTTCCAGTTTAAAAAAAAAAAATAAAAAAGAATTCAATGGATCCATGAGTGTAAATACCCAGCATGGAGGCAACAGGGGTTATAAAAGCTTTACATCTGACTACATTTTAAAATTCCAACTGAATGTGATGTTTGGAAAGTTTTCTGCTTTACCAGGTAATTACTTTTAGAAGGCCCACTGTTTAAGTGAGGCTATTTAAATCTGTAACAGCATTTTTTAAGTGCTGCCTGTTTGATCTTTTTTTTTTTTCTGAGCCAAGTTTTAAACATTGTTTGGATAATGATTCATTTGTGTTGGTAAATGCATTGTTTTCTCTTAGTTAAAAGGTAGTGGCCATGTCAAGTTCTTCCTACGTTTTTATATGAACCTTAACCTCTGAGTGACAAACTGAAACAAGCGCTAACATTTTGTTGTGCCTGCCTGTGGCTGTACAGCTTTACTTGTTTTCTTATTTGTAGCTGGCTCTTTTAAAGTAATGAAGACTACTGCTACAGACTGTGTACAGAGAGTCTGCTGTGGCCTGACCTAGCAGCATTTCAAACAGTAAATTGTAAAGGAAAAGTGGCTGCTAACTGTGAACGCGGTTTAACCAGTCACTGTTGCATTAACTAATTAAGAAGCACCAATACCATTACCAGCCAATGCACCTATTTTTCAGACCTTCCCAGCTGCTGTCTGACCTTCTACTTCTCTGTTTTCTTTCCATACTGAGCTGCTGTTCCCCTTTTGTTCTGGTCCATCTACAGGTACACCTTTTACTCTCAAGTTCTCATAATTGCCAGATTGTCTTCTATTTTAGTTTTCTTCCTTTCACTGTTGAACTTTTGTTACTGATCCTTTGGCTCCACTGACACGACAAAGAACAGTGTTCACCAGGAAATTCAATTTTGTATGAATGGGGCACTCCTGTTTCTCCTGCTACATCTATAATCCTGATACCCCCAAGGTTTTAGTGGATGTTTTGTGGGCATCTGTTAGCAGCTTGTGCTGAACTAGAGAAGTTTATTTTATTCTCTTTTTCTCTCCCATTCATATTTGGGGTTTTTGGTCCGGTTTTTTTTGGTTTTGTTTTTTAAATGTGACTTACTGGTAAAAATGGATGGAGAATTATTGCTCAATTGTAGGCACTGGACTTAAAATAATTTACTCAAGAAATTCAGTTGGCTTCAAGAAACTTAGTTGTATGAAATGAAACTAATGATCAAAAATATTTCCTAGTGTAAAGGTGGCACAGCAGAGTGAAGAACCTGGACCAGAGAGTCTTGCAACAAAATTTTGGATGGACATGATAAAGTAGGATAGATGAGTGACTAGCAAGGAGTGCCATGAAACGGGAATTTATTAGCAACTGCTGAGCTTGCTGGAAGGAAAGAGTAGGCATTTTAAATGATCTTATCTATTAATTAAAGCTGCTTTTGGGCAGACAGTCTGGTGTAAAGGATAACGCCCGAAGCTACACCTCATCAAACTGAAAGACACTGAGGTACTCAAATGCCATTTGTAGGTGCTACCTGTATAGGAAAGTTTCGGTGACCTAGCTATGCTGCAGCCTGCGGGCAGTGTGACACCTGAATGCCTTCGGAAACAGGTACTATCACAGAGATCTCTGCCCTGTAGTGACTGAGGTGGAAAATAGCCGGGGGGGGAAGAGCTCAGTGCAGAGAGCATTTGGATAACTGTTGCAGAAGTGAATACATTTAATATTATATGTGAGTTTACTGCAGCGTAGGCAAGGGATGGATTCTTGGATAAGTTCCTACTTAAGTGTTTTGGTACAGTTGAGGATGAGCTATAGTTGCCATCTGTCACTTCTCCTTTTGACTCTGTGTGGTTACAGCACCTCGTTTCCTCTTTGTATCACATCTCGCACGACCAGCTGAGTTTAGCTTCTGCTGGAGAATCCTTTCCAGGATCTGTGATTGACTGCCAACAGTGACAGAGTAAAGCTTGTGTAAAACACAGCATTTGTTGGACAGACACTGACAAAAACTTCTGTGCAGACCTGGATCGTGAGTAGGGTCTGATGGGGGCAGAACAAGAGTGGGTCTAGCTTCATAGAGGACACTCCTTCACTCCTGTGATGTTTGCTGGGCATCTATGGAGTGAGCCACAACAGCAGCTTTAAGAGGCTTTTCCTGTACTGACCTTTTCTTGTCTGGGTATTTTATTCCTCATCCATCTTCCTAGGTGGATATATATCTCAGTAATTCCTTTTGAAACTGACATTCAGCCTGCATTTCGGCCTACCTCTTTTTTACCATGACCAGCATTTCTTCTTTTCCCGGTCTAACGTGAATGTCCTTTCCACAAGGATGAGGAGTGAAGATGGCTTCTAGCAATGGATTGCCTGTATCATTAATACAAGTGCTGGTTGAGGTAGATCACATTGCTCTTGACTTTTAACTTGATTTCTTCAACAGGGTTTCAACAAGAAAGTGTAGAGCTAAAAAAGTATAAATAGGTACAATTCTTAACTAACAATACAAGCCATCCACAGTTATGTGTACGTTTCTACTTGCATAAATAATACGAATATCTCCCCTGCTTTTTCTATAGAGAATAAAGTAGAAAAAGTAGTTGGAAAAGTTTGTGGTCTTGGCCATTTAGGATTAGGACTGCACTGCGACTATCAGGAAATGCAGCAGGGAATGTTATGTTCCCTGTAAGGGTGAAAGTGCTAAGTGCAGCCTGTATGATAAATAAATGAGCTCTGACCAAAGGACAATGTAGGTCTGTTAAAGCATTTGGTGGTGGTGTGCTCCTGGGAGAGCACATGGTAGGGCTTTAAAGCATTCAAAGTAGCTAATCGGGCACTGGGAATGTGGATATTAAAGTCCAGCTGCAGTGGGGCTATTTCTCCATCAGATGAGAAGGGAATGGTAAACCACGGATTCTGTATGGACTTTTGGTTTGTGTATTCATAATTTGCACTTTTGATTATTATGTTTGCTTTGGAAGGTGAGGTATGGTGGGGCTGGTGAGGTAAGCCCAATGCTCAGTGGGTGTGTCTGTCAAGAGCCCATGGAGGTTGGGGTTTCATTCACGGTGCAAGGAATTTTGCTTCGTAAGGGGAATACAGGAAAAGGGAGACCTTTCCAGTAGCGCTAGGGGCAGAAATGCAGCTCCCTCTCTCTCTTCCAGTAACCAGAGTTCAGCTGCTGAGCTTGTGTCTGGGCTGTTGTTCCATGAGCCTCGCCTCCTCATGCTAAACAGTTAAGTATACCATGAGGCTGTGCCGCATTAAACTTTCATAGAAGTATTTGATTTAAACCTGTTTGATTTAAACTTTTATGAAAGAATACTGAAATATAAACCACTGCTGAAACTTAGGCTTCTGAATAAAAGTGACCTCATAACAAGAAAAAATCAGAAGTGTATTTTAGGAGGGTAGAGCAAAGGGTCAGCTTGTGAAATCCTCATCACCAGAATGTTCAGAGTTTTAGAGTATATGCTTATCTGTCGAAACAAATTGTTCGCAATCTTCTCGCCTACAGATTTAAGACTTTAAATGAACAAACTTAACACTCCCTACAAACCACCTCCTCCCAGCCCTATGGCAACAAATTGTTTGCTTGCTGTTCCCCTAAGCAGTGCTTAAATTTCACACCCCTATTACGTGTGATGCTTGCTGTGTTAATCATCTGTTTGTCAAATACTTTTAAGCTGCATGGAAGAACTTACACTGTAATTCTTGTGTGCTCTGGGTTTAAAAAAAGAACAATAAAACACTGAATGCTTATTTTACAGTACTGTGAATGTATTTGGGGAGGCAAAGTTGCGCACCTGATAGAGTAACAAAAGCACTCTCGAACTTGGAAGACTTGGTTACTCTTCCTGTTGCTGCAGGTAGTCAAGGCTCCCACATTCTCCTCGGAGAGGATAAAGTGAGTAAGGTACCTAGAAAGTGCGTTGGTGACTTCTTGATATAATGACGCTTACATATGTAAGGAAATATGTGGGTGTTACATCTTGTTCAGAAGTAGAATTCCCATTTCCCCATCTCTTAATGGAGAAAGCGATTATGATCTCTTTTGTAAAGTTATCTGAGATCTACTGAATTTTAAAAGGACTTTTAATAGCTTCTGAGTATGTCATCTATCAGTCAGCTTATTTTTGAGTTCTTCTCAAGGTGTAGGCTTAATATGGAAGATGAGAATGTAATTAATATATAGAATATGCAGTATGGTACTGCATATATTCTTTATATAACACATAATGTAACCCTCTTTTTCTTAGCTAATATCGTTTCTTTATATAACGCACAGTATAACCCTGTTATATTGGCTAATAAAAAGTCTCTTCCTATTGAAAATAATGCTGCAGGGAATAGTCTGTTAGTAATCTTATCTGACAAATCTATTTTATAAGGTTGTGCATAAGCCCCCAGTCCCTGCCAGCCGAATGGAATTTCCTTGTTGTGTGTGCTGCACAAGATAACTCTCTCAGTGAAGGAGGTATCCTAGATAATTCATGACTGGTGTAACAGTTATGATTTATAATATCTTGCTAAAGTTGGCATCAAATGTCACAGCACTGGTATGCGGAGTTAAAGATCAAATGCATATGAAGGTTGAGGGTAGGAAGAGAGAGAAAAAACTTAACAATGAAAATTGCGCCTTGAATTTTTTCTTGCTTCATCTCTGGGTGAGAAAATTACTGTCAAAAATATACCAAATTTAAGAGTAAGTGGAAGTTGTACTGTAGTAGCTGTTGTTTAATTACTTAAGTATATAAGCTGTTATTATTTACCTATATAAAAAATATGTAAAATCTACAAAAAAAATGTAATTTTTGAATTGACAGGTCTCAATCACTTACAAATAAAGCTGTGTTGTAACTGATAGATGGTGTAACTGTATATTATCCTGGGTAGGTACATCTTTAGTACATTACTCTCTGCATATATCTGTTCTGAGAAAAAGCAGTTGTTCACTAAAGAGGATAAAGAATGATTTAAGTTTTATTTTTGACTGGCTGATGCTCTCTCAGCCTTGTGGTTAGCACAGAACTGACTCAGAGAAAATTCTACAGACTTACAGGCTGTAGTAGGAATGCCATCCAGATGAAGGTCTAAAAAGAGAAACTCTGGATCGAGTTTCTAAATATCACATTTCTGCTCTGTTGCCAATTTTATCTATTCAAAGGTGTGACAGTGGTTACCAGATGATTGTTTCTTTGACAAGGTCAGATGAAGGATGCTAATGTCTAAAATGTAAAGACATCGTGCTTGTTGTTCATTGTAAGAATAAGAACTGAGTTGCAGTTGTACACTGGCCAACTAATTATGGAGCTTGAGAGAGAACTGAAAATGTATACATGAACTTCATATAGTCTGTTTGAATTGAACCTTCCTGGTGAAAAAAAAAGCTGATGATTAGAGATTATTATTTATGAAATAAAATTTAATTTTCTACTTAAAACCAGCTGAATTTCTCTAGGTGATGTTACTGCTTGAATATTGATTAACTGAAAAAATCTTTGCATTACCTGAGAGAATAAAACTAAAGTCTGTTAAGGATGTGCTGTTAGGATTGTCACTGTTAAAGCATTAGATTGCAGTGGATGTTTGATGGATTATGAGATGAGCAATTAGCATTTGAAGTAATGCTGATTTGTTTGTTTGTTTAAAACAACAACTAAACAAGACCCCTGTCATCAAGAAACACCATCTCACTACTAAACTTTCATTTTTTACAACCAAAGCCCCCATACTTACTGAATCTAAGCTCTAGAAAGCTTCAGAAACTTAAATACTCTCTGTGAAATACATTGGTAAAAGTATTGACCCCTCATTTGACCTGGAATAGATTTGAATAGGTTGGTGACTTTTGTTTCAGTTTTTCCGCTGTCATCCAGTGGTGCCAGAAGGAAAGAAAAGACATTTGAAATGTTCTGGTGCAGAAACCCCCATAACTTTTATAAGCGTAGAGAGGGAAGCCGGGAAGGCAGAAGGAGACCCTGCATTTCCAGTGAAGCACTGGCAGGCTGGGGACACAGGCATGTGCCAGGGTTTTGGGGCAGCTCCTCCCCAGGGACTGCCACTAGAATGGGAGCAAAGAGGAAGGACACTGAGTGACACCCTGCTGCTGTTTTTCCTCAAATGCTAGGCTGGCTTCCCACCGCGTACTCCTTCTTGTAGCTCAGCACTGCTTTTTCCACTTCCTAATTGGGAGCTGGCGTGTGGAGTGGGCTGCAAGGGGGTCCAAGGTGCGTTCTGAAGGAAAATACTGTCCAGCAGATACAGGGAGAGGTAGAAAGGTATCTAATTCTATCTCTTGTCCTGTCAGAGCCATGTGTGCCTTTGCCTGATGGTTTGCAGCTGTGGCTTTGCTGCCTCTGCTGGAGGGCCAAATGGGATGGCAAGTCTCCTCCTCTTCCCCTGCTTCCCGTTGCACATGAAAGATGGTCTTTAGGGCCGCTCTTTGCCTCAGTGAAGCAAGTTTTAGGGATTCTCCAAGTTTCTCTTGGAGCACAGAGTTCCTCTATTTTGGCTGCTGCCCAGGAAAAGACTGTGCAGGGTGTCCCTCCCTCCCTCCACTCCGGCTGCAGCTTGGGAAAGAGTCGGGCGGGTGTAGTTACTCTAGCTGTGGAGGAGGAGCGTTGGGTTTAGGATTTTTTTCTTTTTTTTTGGTGAGGCTGTTCAGTACAGCCTGTAACCAAAAAGCAGAGAGCCCAAAGCCTGCCCGGACTGGCCAAACTCCTCCACGCAGCGCTGTGGCGGGCAAAAGCACAGTCTCTGCCCCGAGCAGTACAGCTGGGTTAGGCTCGTCCTGCCTATGCCCAGCACAATAAAACTCCCTGTTAAAGAACCACTAGTATAACTGTAGGGAGAAAAAGGAGTGCCTAACACCCAGTGTTGAGGAGAAATCCCTCAGAAAGGCTGATTTCTGAAGAAAAAATTTGCTGGAACAGAGGTGACCCCCACTTACGCTGGAGGAAGGGTAGGAAACTAAGCAAGCTTGTCAGAGAGAATGTGTTCTGAGATAATGGTGGAATGTGTGGAGCAATTCATGAGAACATTTCATGCTCTCTCCTGACATTTTTGTTTTGATGAGCTCACTTTTTTCCCCCCATGAAACTGCTTTCAAGCAGTTACATTTTGAAGCAGTCCCTAGTGATGCTTGAATCCTGTGGAATTTGAGGTGGGTGAACATGGAAGCAAAAGATGGTGGTGGCTCTTTGGTTTGCACACTCTAACCTCTGGAATAAGCTGTTCAGCTCTAGCTCAAGATGCCTGTGTCAGAGCTGGTGTGCAGGGACAGGCTGTGAGGGGCAGCTTGTCTCTCTCCTTTGCTCCCTGCCAGCTCTTAGATCTATAGATGCTTCCTGTCATGTACGCGGATGGAGACCATCACCTCTCCTGGGGCAGCTGGAGAAGGAGAATAATCAACATTTCAGCTCTGGATCTGTCAGAGAGGCCAGAAAGATGCTCTCCTTTTATCTTCCTATCAAGCTCACTAAAACTAATATACCATTAAACTTGAAGGTAATGTGTTTGCTTTCCTCCTGCACAGATCATGTTTTGCACTTTGAACACTCATAAAGCTGATATGGACAAGCTCTTAGGTGCACAAATTGGCCTTGAAGATTTCATATTTGCCCACATAAAAGGACAACGAAAAGAAGTGGAAGTTCTTAAAACTAATGAAGTGCTCGGGCTTACCATTACAGACAATGGAACTGGCTGTGCATTTATAAAGGTAAATTTAATTACCAGTGAAATACTTTGTTCTAGAGAAGCTTCTGTTACTATAATAGTTTAATTATTATTTTAATGATCGTTTAGAACTAAAATCTTTTATTATCATCTATATGATAAGTTAAAAATAAAGTTGCTTTTCTTTAGATATATCATTCAAAATTAGTTCAGCTATTTCTGTGCTGCATGTCATTCAAAATTAGTTCATTTGTTCACTGCTTCTGTAATGTGTATCAGCTTTACAATGTGACCATTGTATTTTCCGACCTACCCTGAGGTGGTAGGTGTTAGATACTGCTTGCATTGCCCCCTCTATTTTTATTTTTTTTTTTTAAAGTGATTTTCTGATGTCATTCATTAGGTGCTTATGGAACATCTGTCACTCATGTGATAATGAGATCAAGTTCATTCAGTCTTTAGGACTGTTCTCAGGGTAGAAGCCTTTGTGTTACAAGAATAGGTGCAAGTATGGTGCTTTTTCAGCTTTCCAGTATTGTTGCCTTAGATAAGTAGGATGAATTAAAAGGTGTTAGGGGTATGGATTAACATAATTTACTGCAGTTAACTTGAGTAGCAACTATGGGCAGTAACGTACAATATATTAATCATAGTTGCTTTCCTCCTCCTATTCTCTATGACCTCCAGGTAGTATGTTTTGAGACAAGTAGAGGCTGAGGAAATGATGCTACCCTTCTTGCTAGACTAGGTATTAGGAACCTTACTCACATATTCCGCCTTTTTTTAGGTGCTTTGCTCTAGTCTACTCCAATTACCCATTATTAGTGAGGCATTGGCAATTACCTTGATTACTGCTGTTTCAATCGCTGTTCTCATTGCTAGTGTAAACAGAGCTGCTTGTACAGAGAGGTTGTATTCTCTATTCGTTCCTTAGCTACCATGGATATAAACCAAGAAGTGGTTTAGAAATAGGTTTGCTTGTCTTTGTTGTGGAAAGACGTGACTGAGGTCATGCTTGAGAAAGTCAAGATGCAGAGGAGGTTTCCGTAAGCAGTTTGGCAAAATCATAGCCTCATTTTTGTAGACACAGAACTCTGAATTGCTAGTGGTGGCATCCATGCAGCCCGTAACATTCAGTCACGCTGCTGCTTATGTGGTATTTCAACAGAAGGCATTGAAAGAGCAGTGCTTCAGCGATTAAAGTTCACGTGTGCAGCACTGTATAGAGCGTTACTCTCTGTGCTCGGCTGGTAATATGGAGAGGGAGAACAGCCATCACACAGACTGCTGCATAATTGGAGCAGACTGGAAAACCCTCCCCACATGAGCAAAGACAAGCTGTAATTTCCAGTAAATTGTATAAAACTTGTCTGAACAAATACATCATTGTCCTTGTACTGGTCTAATAAGCAGTATAATGAAAATGGTGCAGTCTTTGTGGGAATGCATCAGTTTAAAGGGGTTTCTTTGTTACAGCTTACTTTGTTGCTGTTGCGTGTTTAGCTAATGGATTTTTTAAAACAGCATAGAAAACATATACGCAAAAGTAAAAGCTGCGTCTTTTTTATGCTTGGTGGTCTAGGTAAATGACTAAGGAAAGACTGTCTCTACTTTGATAGAGTTCTTTTTGTTTACATGTTTATGTTTATAAACATATAAAAATGGAAAATTTATGACTATGTTCCATTTTTAATTAAGAATTAATATTAAATTTACCTGTCTGTAGGTTGTTGAAAGCTGTTATGGGTTGTAGTAATTTTATTGTGTTTTGAATAACAGGTCCATTTCTAGATTTGATATATAAACCACCCAGCTTTTAAACCTGACACTCTGAACTGCAGGTTCTTTTCCTGTGAAATCTAATGTTGTTTTGTCCTACTAAGAACAAAACTTGGTGTCATTCTGCTGATGTTTTAAGGAATCAAATTAGCCATTCAAAGAAGAACAGTAGAACTAGAAGCATGATTGACTGCTGTATAAGGAGACATTATAAAATGGGGTGGTGCAATTAATTTTAGGCATTGCATGGAAAATATAGATCCTAGCTTCTAAATGGACTGTAGAGCACTTGAAATGCTTGAAAGGCATATCAATTGCATCTTAATTACTGTGACAATGTAGCTTGACTGCCTCTTGTCAGTTAACTTGGAGTGATGATAAAAACTAAATCATATTAAAAAAAAAATCTTTGATATGACACAAATAACATAGCCAGTTAATATTCCTTTAACGGTTTTGGTGTTAGGATCCAAGTGAAGAAGAAAAGCTAAATGAGAATGCATTTAATACGTAGACAAAACATTAATTGCAGTCTGGTGGGCACGCTTTTGAATCCTGACATCTGGTAAAGGGAATGCATTTGGGACCTGGTTCGTGGCGTTTGTACAATACCCCTCTCCTCACTATGAGGCTTCTCTTTGGTTTTAATCTAGGTAAAAGAAAAAAGTGCTAGAAAGAGTTAAACTCAGCCTGAAGCTAAAAATTGTTGGAGTGTATTATAGGATGCTGAGCACTGTCACACTTCCCACTGACTCTCTCAGATAGAGGCACATATTGTGGGCTCAGACGTGTGCACATAAACTAGAAGCAGGTTTCTGAGAGAGAGTTGTGCAGCTAGGCTAGGTGTTACAGTAGTAGGTGGTAATATGTTTATCTCTCTTGTCTCACTGTTACCTTGCTCAGAGTTAGCCTGAACAACATCAGTCTTTATTGAAAAGTACGCTGTTCAGGAAGATACTGGAATGAAATTCATATCTCTACAAAATACAGGATATTCTACTATGCCATAGCTTTTCTGTTAAATAGCCATAGGATAACAGGTTACATGATTTAGGCACAGGATAAATAAATGTGACAGCATGTAGCAACGATAAACGGAATCACGAATATTTTAAATGTACTTTAATTGGCCTGATAAATCATAGAGATATTTAAAGATTGGGTTTTCTCTCACATTTTAAATTCCACTTCACAAAAATCTACCAATACTAACTTCTGTTACATTTTATGACCTGTAGACCATTTGTATTCCATGAGATGACGTTTAGAAGAATTTATTATTCTTTATTGTTATTTCAGAGGAAATACGTTAATATGCATCTGTATAGCTTGATAAGGAAAATGGTAGAAGTTCTGTCACCATTGATGAATCTTATTAAGACTAGCCCTTTATAGTACGTCATTTTTTAGTATATTACACACATGTCCCTGGACTGTACTTGAAAAGACAAAAGTTCTGTTCCTGTGCTTGTCAAGCTGTTAAATCAAAATAACCCCCAAAATTCAGTTAACACTCACATTACTGACATGTTTGGGTTGAGTTTTAAAGAACAAAAATTTAGCTTATTCAGAAGCCTTGATTTCTTAAGTATGATTACATTCTTTTTGTTTTTTCCTCTTGATTTTATATTCAATGCTTATTAAAATACTTTGAAAAATAATACTTTCTAAAATACATTTTATGAAAATCTTATAGATAAAACACACTGCTGGTATGATAAGCTCAATGCTGTTGATGTTGTTAACTAACATTCTTGCAACTCTGTGGTGTCCCCTCTTTATCTTTTAAAGAAATGTTTTGAATTTATTTATTTATTTATTTATTTATTTATTTATTTTAAAAGCGAATCAAAGAAGGTAGCCTTATGGACCAAACCAAAATCGTCTGTGTGGGGGATCACATAGAGACTATAAATGGAAAAAATGTGTCAGACTGTCGGCATTATGAAGTTGCCAAAATGCTAAAAGACCTGGAGAAAGGTCAGGTGTTTAAGCTGAAGTTGATAGAGCCTATGAAAGCATTTGGTGAGTGACCTGACTGTTCACATTGTTCACTGCATATCAAAATCCCAACATTACATTGCATTGTAAGTTTGTTTTCATGTTGCAGCCAGGTGTTCACCCAAGGTAGCATAACTGATAAAAAAAAAAATGTTTGGGTTTTTTTTCTGGATTTTTTTTTTTTCCTTTGGAGCGGGAAATTTATGAACGGATTTTCTTCCATCTTGCTTTCTCCAGTAGTCGTCCTGATATGGGCTGCCTCAGCCTGAGTCTCAGCTGCTTGATTCCTCTGCCACCACATGTTGATGCAAAATAAGTACAGGAATTGTCTCGCAGACACAGTTTTAATGCACTGATCCTCAAACCTCCTCTTCTCTTTTTCTGTATTGATACATAACCCCTGTTCATCTGTGTGTTGGATTTTTGTATTTCTGAACCCTTTACCGGGGCCTGTACTCTCCAAGGCAGAAGGATGCTGCAGGAAACACTGTCTGGGATTCCCTAGAGCATCTCCTTTGCTGCATGCCTGCCTTCTCTTCCCAACTTTTTTGTGGATCTCTAATCGTGCGTGGGGTATACTTGAAAGAAAGCAGTACGGCAAAGCTCTATCTCTACCTACCACCTGCATGCCATGAGAAAACGATACTTATATAGGGGGAACCCATACCTACTCATAATCCTTATGCATATTAATTTTATCAATGTGGTAAACTAAAAAAAAAACAAAACAAACACAAAACCACCAAAAAACCAAGAGTTTTAATTTTTATTCTTTCAATTTGTTATATTGCTTCCCAACCCATGTAGCATTTTTCTGTAATAAAAAAATCAAAATACTGCTAAATTATAAGTGTTTATGAGTCCTTGTGCATGCCTGCACTAACAGCAAGTTAAAAATCACCATCTTCACCACAGCAGCAAAAGTTTGAAATTTTTATGTTTCCAATCTTTTTTTTTATCTGTTAGTAGTTTACAACTGCTGTCATACACCAGTCCTGACGCTTGGTGTCAGAATAGCAGCAGAAATTGAAAATGAGAGTAATTCGAAGGTTTCTTTTTGCTTTTGGTGTTTCTGTGAAGAATGAGGGTTGTGAGCTAATCTGTAATGCATTTGGATATAAGTTGATACTCCTGTTAAGTAAATGTGTATATTATACATTACGCTGAAGAAATATTACATATATATAGTATTAATTAGTAATATAGGAATACCTTTTTAATATGGCTCAATAATTTGTATTCAGTGCTAAATGTGTTACACAGTCTATTTGTAAAAACCAGGGTAAATCAGCATTTGATTGATGACTTCATCCATTATTTAATAGTAATTACTTTAGTCAGGTGATTAAGATAAGATATCTTTCAGTCTGCCTATGATGTAAAGAAGGAAACCTGCTAATTCCATGGCAATACCTTTTATCTGACATTGAATTAAGAGGAAATCAGAGCTTTTTAGACACTTTTTTTGAATATGCATGTTATTTTTTACCCTACAGAAATTAATTTACAAGTTCCAGTGCCCAGTAGGTAAGAATATCCTGCCTCTAGCCTTAGATGCAGCTAGACTTTAGGCACAAATTTATTCAAGATAGTCTTTAAGCTGCAGCATGCCAAGAATAGCCTCAGAAGAGATGACAAATAAGATCCAGATCCTGCTGGACAAGTAGGTGCTGAATTCCTTTTAGTTTCAACACAAGTTTGTTATGGTATAGAAATAAGAGACAAGTCTGTGTGTGAAATTACTTTTATTTTTCCTCCTCTCAGCAGAATGTGAAATAAATATGATTTACTGCTTTGGATATCTTTCTACCATGTGCACACAGGCTGCCTCAGCTACTGTAGGCAAGGCTTGTAGCACAGAATTAAAGACTTGTCTGAATAAAATTGGTCCTTACCAGTCACAAGCTAGCCCTCTACAAATTGGTGAAAAATTAATAGAAACTGAGTAAAGGCAGCATAACACAAACTCTAAATTTAAATTATGTTACTATGAAAAATAATTTCTATGATGGCCAGAGAGTTTTGATCTAAAGCATTGCAAATAAAGGTTATGTCAAGTCATGAGTTTTAAGGTGCTGATGGTGACGAAGCTAGAAAAAGATGTATGTTGTATCAGGAATGACTTTTTGAAACAAGTCTAGCAGAGATGGTGACAATATTAAGGATGTTTTAAACTGTCCTTGAAGCAATAAAAGGATTAAGGACAAGTGTTGATCCTAAGTATATATGTAATAGACTGTGCCATATCTATTTGTTAAAATAAAAACAATTAAAATTTACTTTTCAAGACTTGTTCAGCAGAATTATCTGGATTTTTGACTGCTTATGCAAGAATGATGAGTTGGAATCTACCTGGACAAAATGAATATAACATGTTAAAGCGTTGCCTTCAAGGAGAGCTTATTAGAAAGGCCAACTGTTAAGGGGAGGAATAATCTGGTAGACAAAACAGCACAGTTAAAAACAGTTCTTTAAAATTATGTCCTCTCTTCCAGCACTTTCCAGAATAACTATGTAAGTCTCATGTCAGTAAGTTAATTAAAGCCTTGCCCACTCTTGAATGTAAGATTATGTCCTACAACAAGAAAGCCAAATCTTAAATGATTCCGTACTCCATTTACTAACTGAGGTGCCATTTCCCAAGATTAAAGAAGGAAAGCTGAATTCAGGTAAAGAAAACTTTGGGTGAACTTTTCTTGCTAGAGGTTTATCAGGTGTGAAATCATGACCTCAGTGAAATCAGTGGAAAAACTGCAGATCTGCTTACAGACATTTCACCTGTGTGCCTGCTAGTAATGGAATTGTTAGCTCCACTCAGTGTTGGCTCATCACGACCTGTCTAGCAGTGGTGTTTGCACCAATGCATCGGTGAAAGATAGAAATGTTGCAGTGTTAAACCTTCTACATAGTCTTTACAGGCTGTAAAGACCAGATAAATCAGCGTTTGGCTGATGACTTCAACCATTATCTAATATTAAGTAATAAATACTTCTGCTTTTTTGTAGGATAAAGAAATGAAATTATACAAAGTGCATATGTGAAGTTGAGTCCATTAGGCCTGCAAAGATATATTGGTTAGTGGAAGTCCAAGTTTCAGTGCAGTATACCAAAGTCTGAAGACAGGAAATTGTCAATGAAGCTATACTTAGACTACAGTTAATTTATAATTAATTTTTTACATACGTCTAGGTCTTGATTAGAATAAAAGGTGAAGGTAATGTAATAGCCAAAGCAGATATATCATATTCTTAGGTACCATACACTTAACTTTGTTTGGTATATTTTTGTATTTGTTGTTATTGTTTCTTTTGTCTTTAGAAAAGCTGGAACCAAGGTCCAAAGGTGGAACTCTGTCAGAAGCTAAAATCTCCAGAGGGAGAGAAACACTTCGACTAAGAACTAAAGGCCCTGCTACTGTGGAAGAAATGGTATAGCTATCTTGGGGCCTTTCAATAGTTTAATCATCTAGCACCTGATTTATTCTTTCCCAAGGCTGATAAGATAAAGTAGGAAGGAAAAATCAGGATGTTACAAAGCTTGCGGGACTGAAGAAGACAACTGCCTTCAGCAGGGACAAGTGCTTATGTAAAGCTGAAGACTAACAGGGATGGGATGGGGCTGAGGAATCTGGAGACAGAGAGCCTATGTTTAGATGTCATGGATTACATGGATGAATTTAAGGTAGATTAAACCACGGAGTGTTGAAAAGAGGGAAGGAGGGAAAAAAAGGGGGAGAGATGGTTGAAGAGTTGGTTCTGTTTCTGACATTGCAAAGTGTACTGGGCTGGTGTAAGGGTTGTTGTTAGGAGAGGCTAATAATGTATGTTGACATGAATATGTGTAAAACCAGGATTAGGGCTTGGAAGAAGAAACGTGATTTATTCTGGGTTCTTCTAAAGCTGGTGAGAATTTGATGAACATCTGTATTGTCAGGAGACGTAAAGTCCCTGTTTAGTTTGAACGTGAGAGCTGTGTGTCTTGATGTTAGGAGGAGGGCTCAGGTTTGTGAGAAGAGGGAAAGAGTGTTGAATAATGAGTTTTACTTGGAGATTTTGCAGGTCTAGGTGGCTAGGATGGGAGTAAGGATAATCAGTGGTGAGTTGCTGGTTATTTTGAAATCTGCATGGATATAATCATACTTTTGCTCTTTTTCTCCCATTATTTCAACAAAGCCAACTGAAGTTGAAGAAAAAGCTATTAAAAAAGTGGATGAGCTTCTTGAAACATACATGGGGATAAGAGATATTGAATTAGGTGAGTTTTTAACAGATACTTTACTACAAGATTAAATAATTTCTCCTTTTCTGTAGTCTGAACTGAGTACTTTAGTCTCTTGACGTAAGCGAAGCAAAATTTGTCCAGCATGCAGTCTCAAAAATTTGCCTGTGTTTCTGCAAATGTGTGTCTCTGATAAAAGAATGTCTCACTCCAAGCTTTATGATGTAATTAATTAATCCTCTATTCTTCCTGCACATTATCTATACACTATTGCATGAGTTATTTAGTTGTTTGCCATTAACTGTCATCACAGTATTCTTTCTGGCTTATTTTTTCTAGTGGAGCTTGTGTGTACCGCGTTTAAGGATTGTTAAGGATAAGCAGGTCTATTTGTTTTTTTTGCTCTTTTGCCCCTTGGCTTAGACACATCAAAGTTGATCACTAAAGTTTGAATCTGAGATCTTCATCAGTGAAAGAGCAACTATTTAGCAAGGGAACTGACAGAGTAATTGCACAAATTTATCAAATTCTCTAAAGCCTCTGTTCTGAAGAACATGGGAAATTTTCCAGAATATTTGCTAGCTACGGCAATCATCAATTTATAATGAAAGAAGCTATTCAACCCCAGTGCCATAAGTTCCTTAAAACTGCACCAAACTTGTCCTTGCAGCTGTTGCTTTTCTCTGTTAATCTGACAACAACTAAATACAAACTTCTGTTTGTATGGGAAGAAGCTGCAGTCCGTCCGAGTAAGACGTGCTGCTGTAGCCAGCTGTGGCCGGGTGTAGTCCTCATACGATCTTGCAGAACTGCTAATACTGAGACAAAAAGGAAGGTATTTGTTGTTATGGTAATACCTAAAAAAAATCAGCCAGGAATTAGGAAACGATAGGCTAAATGGAAAGCGATCTGGAGAAGAAAGCTGTTATGAGAGAGAAATGGAGGAGGCAAAGCAGAAGAGAAAATAGGTCTGGCACAAAGCGAAGGGCAAAGCATAGGAGTTGGACAGGCAGCAGTTAGCAGGGAGGAATGAGAACAATAGGAGATTATCTGAATAGCCAAAAGACCTTTGTTGGCTGCTCGTACCAGAAAGCATCTGATTGGCAGCTCCTGCTAGTTTTCTCACAGGAAAAACTGTAGGTTATTTTGCCCTTAGCTGAAGGTAGAGGTGTCCTTCCTGGCATAGAAGAGAGAGTGGAGCTGCCCAAAACTTGTGAATTCTGTGTTGTTGGTAATATCTAAACTTTCCAATTCTTAGAAAACTAAAATTCTGTTCCCAGAGACTCTAATATGTGATGCCTCTGCCATGCTCTCGGGAGCCCTGTGTGGTGCTGTCCCTCTCGGTTAGGGAAGATCCCATGTCCTGTTGCTCTCTTGCAGCCTCTGCTGCTTGGTCCATCTCTGGCTCAGGCTCCAAAGCTCCCAAGTCTCATGCCAGCCGTCCCTCTGGGAGCTGTTTTTGTCCTGCAGCTGTTGCAATTCCATCTTGAGCTGGTCTTCTGGAGGCTCCTGTCCTTGCAGGCTACCTCCAGTGTCGCCAGCTCCTGGGCCTGCAGGAGCAAGCAGCTGTAGGTGTTCTGGTTTTGGTGTTGATAGCCTAGAACCCTGAGATCCTAGGCTAGAGCATGGTTTCTTGGAATGTTGAGGTGTGCTATACCCTGCTCTGGGACAGGGAAACAAGTTCCTGTGGGAACTGGTGTTCCCTGTGTTTTTGGCTCTCAGTGCTGTCATGGGATGGCTCTTGTACAGCAGACTGAGGAGTTCAGCTTTCAGCACATATGGCTGAGCTGGTTGCCAAGCACCTGGTAGAGTTTTCCCATGAAATCCTTGATTTCCCCCCTCCCCCCAAAAAAGATCTAATGTCCGTCATCTTTCAGTGTATAGTTTGGAAAGTTTCAAAGAATGCCTTGAAAGAACACTCAAAGAAGGAAGAGATTTTTGTCCTCAAAGATACTCTCTTCTTCCGAACTGGGTTGTTGTTTTACCCTTCACCACCTCCTTCTCTTCCTCCCCAAAAGGCAGTGAAACAAAGAGAAACTGTCAGGAAACAAAGACTACAGGGTTCATGTAGCTTTAGTTTGCACCTTTGAAGCCATTTCCTAAAGTTCAAATCTTAGAGTCGAGGGCTAACGGTGATGACAAAAAACCCCCCGTTTTGTCAATTTTAAACAATTAAACAGCTCTAGGACTCTTTAGGAAAGGAGAGCTAATCACCTGTCACAAATCTGTTCAATTAACATATGTCAGTTTTTCATATACTGGATGTGATCAGTCACCCATGAAAATGAAATATGAGGAAAGGATTCATTCAGAGAATGCCAATCACCACTCAGCTAGAAATTTCACTCATTACTCAAGCCAGATTAGTTGAAAATGCAAGTCATCACAACGCGACAGCCGACAAGTGATTAAGATCTCAATCATTGCTCACTCCCATGCAGTTCTGTTTGTCAGAAGCTTTGGATGTCAGTTAATATTGCTCTTTCATCTCCATTAAAATGACACTTCCATGGTGTGATTGAATTCTAAAACAGTGCCCTAGTTTTAAGCCAGAAGTTAGAAAGAAAGGAAATAAAAAATAATGTAAAATTACAGACAGAATTAAAGATGAGATAAAGCCCTTAATTTTTGCGTAGTTAAGTATCTTGGCAGTTTCAAGAATGCCTGACTGAATCTACACACAAATCCCTAAGTTGGAGCAAAATGCTTGGAAATCGTTTAATGGAAATGCATACACTTACTTTTTTTTTTGGCACAGTTTTTTATTTTCAGAGATCTAAATGCTGCTGCCTTTTGAATGCACTTTTACCTTTTTACCTCTTTATTTTACTGAAAATTTGACTTAATCTGCAGAAGGGACGCTTGGCTCTGGAAATGTATTCCTCAGCCGTTTTATGGGCACATTAGAAGTTGGGCCAAGGCTTGACTTCAGCCTTCTTTAAGACATAATTGCGCCATTGAGAGATAATTCAGGTTATTTTAAATCCTGTCAGTGCTTTCTGGTAAAGGAACGTGAACAGTTGATTAATAGGACGGACTCAGGAAGAAGTGCTAGTGAAAAATACTGGTGGCATTTATTTCTTAAATCAACGAGGCTTGAATTGTTATGGACTCTCTTTGATCCCAAAGATTCCCATTGATTTTCCATCAATGCTACTGATGGGAAAAATGATGGCAAAAAGGGCTTCCCATCCAACTTTTTTTTCAGCATCTTTTGGCTAGCTCTTTACCCACTGATATTTTCTTCTATTTTTATGCTTTTGGATGTTTATTTCTATTTTGTTGTTCCCTATAATATTGTCAGACATTACATGTCTTTGCATATTCTCCATCTCTCTGTAGAAGAATTTCAAATCTGCTTCTCCACTCTTGACTTCATTTTTCAAACTTACCATCTAGTCAAAATGTCCTAAGGGGTTTAAACTTTTTGTCACCCAACCTTCTTTTTTCGGCTCACTAAGCCAATCCAGCAATATTAGATAGATGTTTTTATCTTGAAATGCTTTGACTAAAGTGATATTCACCCTGAATCTGTTGTTTTTTGCTCCTCCTGTCACCTGACTTCTTTTTCCCAAAGGATTTTATTGTATACACTCTGGGGTATATTGTTCATGTTCATTTACTCTGAGAGAATAAGGGGAGTTTTGTGAAAAACGGAAAGGTGGAAAGTCTGGTTAAACAAAAAAACTTCTCAATTTCAAGAAGAGTTAATACTTAATAAAAAGAAATAAGAAGAAAGGATATTTCTTATGGTTCTTTGAGTGCCAGTTCTGACAGTGTTCAACATGAAACTAAAACTAAGTGATGTTAAACACTGGAAACTGCAATGACACAGTTCATTTTCTGTCATGTTATAGGGAAGCTTGAGTGTAAATTTTGGCTCGTTTAAAGTGTCAGATCAGAATAATAATATTTGTTACCTTTTGATGAAGGCAAAGCTTCTGCTAGCATTACAGCTAAATAAATACTGAAGTTTCTGTTAAGACTTCTGAAAAAGTTTTTTAGAAGTTACAGGCTAGGATATAGGTAGCAAAATCACTATGTAAGGTAGATAACAATATCAGGCAGATCATAGATTTCATGGCTTGTGCTGCATGTGTCTATCAAAAGTGAAAATAATGGTTTTGTGAAAGATCTTTGAAATTATTGTAAAGTGACTAGGTTTAAAAACCCAACGTACTACTTTGTTCATATTCTGGGAAACCTGATACCGAGCTTCTCATTTAAAGTTGAGAAGACTAATTCCTTTCATCACTTTTAAGTTTGCTGAACTTTTCACGTTTTATGTAAAAATTTCTCAGGTATGAGCACTGCCTGAAGTGAGATTAAAAAAAAAAAGCCACAATAAAATCTGAAAACAATTGGGGCTATCTGGAGTGTGGAAAAATATTCTATTGGAAAAAAGTTCCTGTAATCAGCTATTGTGCAGCTGTTACAAGAAGCAGTGGGGGAAAGGGAGGGGGTAGCAGAGGCAATTTGGCACAGAGCAGTCACCCTCTGAGAACCAGTAAAGTTTTCTTCAAGTTGGCAAGTATCTGCTAAATGCCTTGGCAATCAGTAGTTTTTGATTTGCCTCGGGAATTATGCATTGCAAATGTCATTGTGTAAACAGGGATGTTCTGCACAGCTGTGGCGAGGAGGGAATTCCATCCCGTGTGTGTGGGAAATAGGAATACGTGCAGTGGGTGATAGAGAAGACTGGTCAGCTGTAGCATTCCTGTATGTATGAAAGTAGTGAAGCAGGGTTCAGATTTGCACCATCGTGTACATCAGCGGTACAACTTGTGTGTGCAGATGAGGGAAGGACGGCTCGCATCTTGCGTTAGCGTTTGCCGGGCGGTAATACAAGGCGGCTGACACTGGAGGTCAGCACCAAGCTGTCGAAAACCTACACCCAGCAGTGATGAACCTGCAGTCTCTCCACAGATGCGTATTTCACTGCATCAGGTGAATCTGGGAAGGGGAATGTGCTTTAATAAATTTAGTACATTAAATGTACCCTGGTAGTGCTGATTACAGTTGCTCAATACAGCTAAAAACACTTTATTTGAGGTTGCTGCTTCTTTCACGTGGAGGTGACATTCTGATTCCTGCTTGACTGGATTGAAAGTTGTCTTGATTGTTTAAGTTTAGTGGATTTTGTTTTCAAGTTTGGTAAATCTCTAATAAACTATTTTTAAGGTTCTATTTCATAATTTGGGAAGCTCAATCTTTAAAGAAAGTTGCGTTTGAATAACATTTTCTGTTAATGACAGTTTATTACTGTGTCATTCTGAGGTTTCAACTAAGGCAGTTGGACTGTAATATAATGCTGTGTTACCTTGTTTTATCGCTGCTGTCTGTGTCATCATATGGCGCTTTTATGTATCTTAATTTATCTTAAACCTGTCTAGGTTCCTTGCGCCCGCTATTTCTGCTGGAACGCTTGTCTAGATCCTCGCTCTGTTGATGGCAACTTTTTTTAATATCTTGAGTAACTATATCTAGATATGTTTGCTCCTGTGTCACCTTGTACAGCTCTTCTCCTTCCACCCCTCTCCCAGTGTCTATACAGAGTAACTTCATATCCTGGTTCATATCCAGAAATCTGTAAAGCTTGAATTACACCCTTCACTTCATTACCTCCAGGATTGCTTCTCTGCAAGTACCTTCTTATACCAGGGTGTCAGGGGATGTAGGATGGTGCTGATAGAACAAATATTTGTCCCCTGTTTAATGCCTGTTTCCCATCCAGACTCCTCTGAGTCAGTGTCCTGGGGACTTCACAAGGGACACAGAAAGAATCAATGCAACAGGGATAGGGTTTCTTCTGGCAGTGAAACGGGTCTTGAGAGTCCTTCAGAACCACTAGTGGTGCCCGAGAAGCTGGGTTACACTTGAACTGTTTCCATCACAGCAGTTTGTTTGTCAAGATTTACATAAATTTTCCTTGAACTGCTTTGTGTAGTTTGGCACACTGCGGTTCAGTTTGAAGCCTCATGTCTGAACGTAGTTAAAACCAAAACATCAAATTTCTTCAGCATTACTGTTGCTGACATCTACGATGTGGAATACAGCTCAAGTTTGCTCACAGCTTGTTACAAGTTTGCATAACAGCAAGTACTGTTTCCCAGAAGTTCATAACTGTCAATAAACTTGAGCTGAGTTTCAGGTCAATAAAATAATATTGAGTACATCTAAGAAAACTTCAGAGCTGGGAAAGTTTCTTTTCCTTTTTATCAGAGAGTTTTTTCCATGTTGATACAGCACAGTGCATGCAGTAGACAGCAGACTGTCCCAGTGAAGATAGTCTTCTGTAGCTTCAGAACTTCCTTCCCTTTCTCAGGCACTGTAATACATGTTTTCCACTCGGATTTCCCTCTGAGAAAAGGCTAGAAGCTCTCAAATCCTTCAGTGTGACACTTGATTTTGATATGCTCATGAAGAAAGTGGTGGTTGTGTGATGTGTAACAAAGGATGGAGGACATCTTGCAGTTTAAGGCAGATGTGTAAGGTAATCGTGAAATGAAGCAGACTTTGAGGGTTTCATCTGTTCTATAATACCGTCATTTCTTCTGAATATGAACAGAGGCTGTGGAGCAGAGATACAGCTCAGAAAATAAACTACATTCAGCAGTGCTGTTTGTGCTGAGTCTGTTTTACAGAGCCTTCTGCATCCCTCAAACCATGATAGCCTGCTGCCAGTAGTTCTCCTGACCTAGCTTAACCAGAGAGACTCCTGTCCTGACACTTTTCATCCTTTAGGGAGGTTTGAGCCCTCACAGCTTTCATTTGCTCTAATATCCCTGGCTTGCCAGCATCCAGTGCTGTTTGGCATGGACTGTGCAGTGCCTGAAGCTGAGGGATCAGAACAGCAGCTGAGGACTGAGTTCTATGCAGTGACCCCAGTGTAGCCATTTCCGAACTAAAGTCTAAAACTTGATAAATTCTGATACTTGGGTGTTAAATAAGAGAAAATGCCAGACAGCGTGGGTATACAAGATATCACAGTCTACATCCGTTGTATTGGGCTTCTATGCTTTAACATTCTTGGGTACCAAGATGTTCCTAGTATTTGGTGGCTCCAGTTTATTGTGCACAGCAGCAAGGTCTTTCCCTTGCTTTTGCACAATTCAAACCACCTGGCTGAGACTTCCAGAAGTAACTTTGATCTTTTTCACTTCCTAGTGGCATAAGCACAAACTTTCCCAGCCTTGAGGGTGGTATAAATTAAAGATTTACTTTTCAGAGCTGGAGGTAATAATAACTGAAGCAAACTCATGCACTAAAATTAGTTACTCTTGAGTTTGGATGGTATGGAAAAAGACGTAGATTCAAGCAGAAGAATAATGTGACTCACAATAAATGCCTCGGTCTCTACTACCTGGAGGAGGCTTTTTTTGGGTTAAAAAATTAAGCTAAAGTTAGTTAAAATTAGATTAAGCTGAAAAATTAAGCAAATCTGTTCAAGGTCGTATGGTAGTTTCCTGAGAGCATGACTTCTTTCAGGCAGTTGCCTGAAACATACTGTGTCCAATACCTAATAAACCAGATATTAATTTTCTCTGTATTTTACACAACACATTAGTTGAGCCTAGTCTTCGAATTCTTGTTTCACAAAGTAGGGTATTCAAGTGTTTTCTTCAGGCCTATTTATCATTACTCTTTTCTAAATGCAGGTCATGCTCAACATTTAAACCTTTAAACTCCTAAAACATGGGTTCTTCCTAGCAAACCCATACTAGCGTGGTTGCATGTATCTATTCTCCAGGCTGTATGTTGTTTTCCATGTTCAAACCCTGTACTTTTTGGCTTTCTGTGAAAAACCTGGCCACTTTAAACTCTGACTTACTGAGATCTTTACTTCATTGTTTAGAGGAGAAAAACATTCAGGTTTCCCTTTTGATCTTCTGCTTTAGATCAGCAAGACTCATATCAAATTCACTGAAGTTGGCAATGAACTGGCATGGGTCTTGTTATCGCAGAAGAGTTGTGCTTAACCTTGTTTTTAGACCCCTGCTTCATGTGCCTTCAGTAATGAATACACAATATAATTTAATAAGATTAAAAATGAAGGTTCATTGAATTAAAAATCAAACCTCTGCCAAACAGATGGAAGAATATATAATGAGCACTCCAAAGAAGCTCTCCTGTTTATCAGAGCAGCATGTAGCTAGTGAGGGGGGATTTAAGTACATAATTCCTACTGAATCCTGAATTCAGTAGGTAAGCTTTACATCTTAAGCTGACCTTACCTGGTTTTGAAAATAGACATTGAAAAACTAACTGTATATATTAGCTGTCACTTTAATGATAATTACTTTTTTTTTTTGTTGTTGCTTTTTAGCTGCAACAATGGTGGAAGCTGGAAGAGACAAGAAAAACCCAGATGAATTTGCAGTAGCATTGGATGAAACTCTGGGTGACTTTGCATTTCCAGATGAGTTTGTCTTTGATGTATGGGGAGCAATAGGTGATGCTAAGCAAGGACGACTGGAATGAGAACTGTGCAGTTTATCAATCCCTGTTTGAAAATACAAAATGATTTTCAAATATGTACATCAGAATTTTAATACTTTTATTGGTGTGAATCCAGGGTGCTCTATATAAGTATTCTTACCTGAAACTTTCTTTTGCAAAGGAAGGTTTCTAATAGAAATATGAAGATAAACCCAAAGTTCTGACAACTGCACGTTTAATACATTTAATTTACAGGCAGAAATCACTGTGAGGAGTGCGTCAAGGAAATGTATTTATAGAGACATTTTATGAAAATTAGGTATTTTTTATTGTACATACACTTTGATATCAATATTCTGAAGAGTGTTAATCATATGCAACAAAGAGTTTGGATTATTTTATCTCTTCTTTAGAAAGGTTTGTAGACTTGTTGAAAAACTACCTAGCTACACGCTCTAGTTCCTGCAGGTCGTCTGTTGTCCTTATATATTCACATACACAAAGAGCTGTGGAAAACCTAAAGCCTTACATTTTCTTACAGTTTGGCCTGGCTGTAGTCTTTTCTGTAGACAGAAGTGGGAAGAAGCTACCCTTTTTTCCTGAGTCCAGGAAAAAAAAACATTTCCTCTGAAATGTGAGAACTAAGATCTTTGAATGAAAAAGACTTGCTTTCATCTGAGTCATAATACAAACTCTCTGGGTATTACTGAGTTGAGTAAGTAAAGTAGAAGTGCTTAAACCAGGAAGCTGCTGCTTTATTCAGATGCCATATTATTGCAATAGCAACTGCATAGGAAGAAACAAATGTTAATTTTGATTACTGTTCATATATTTGAATAATATCTGTGATTGGCACTGGAGACAATAGTGTACGACTAAGTGCTTAATTGATCTTTGCGTATGCTAAGTGATTTGCTGAGATCCTGTGGAGTTCCACTTTTGTCTGGTGGTTGTTTTTTTTTCATCATGACAACATAGGAGAGACATAGAAGGTGTTCAGACCTGGAAGAATATATTGTAAAGTCACAAGCAATCACAATTTGGATGAAAATGCATGCCTAAACCCTGAAAAATACATTAAACTAATTTTAGATGTATAATTTTCAATTATATTGTGCATAAACATTTATTTTAACTGATAATATTTTACTAATAAATCTCAGATTATGAAAAATGAACTGTCTCTTTTAACACATCTGCTGTGCCTGTGTTTATCCTCTTGTTCACTCTGTATTTAATGAAGAACAATGCAGTAAGTTTTGTTTTTACTTGTAACGAGATTCTTTTTTTTCAGTTTTTGCTGTGCTTGGTTTTAATTAAGACAGATATTTGCTCATTTGTTTAGAAAAAGCTATTTTCAAGTGATTATTATAGCCAAATAACACGTCATGAGTGTTCTTGAAAACAAAAGTGAACAAGAATGTGGGGCCTGACCTGGGAAGGTGTCATAGCTTTTTAGTATTTTTATATTTGCATAAGCATATAAAATAAGAGGTATTACAAAAGCTTTTCCTAAATCACTGTCTAGTTACTTTTCTTTTGAGGAAAGTATCTTTCACTCTTTTGCAGAGTTATCTTTAAAATAAAGACTATGCCAATGATTTTACATGTTTTATGTCAATGGTTTTTTTTGGTCCAAACGCATGACACTTTGAAATCCTCAACAGATTCTCATTCTCTTTACTATGTTATTTAGGAAGGCTCCTAAACTCCACTTCAGTCTTTTGCACATGTTACGATAAGTGAATATTTTTTTCTAGTTATGAAATATTGCATGAATTCTTATTAACACTGTTCAGTGGTTTTTTAATGGGGATAATCTCCAGTTTTATAAATGTTGTTGTGAATATTTTGCTCTTGTATCTCTGATTTAAGATAAAGCTTTCCCATAATACAGAAATTCCTTTTTATGAAATGAGTAGGACAGAGCAGTATGCAGGTCATATATTTTATTGTATCTAAGAAGTTCAAAGGTGTCAAAATTTCATTTCATTGTATTAGTACCTCGTATCACCAGGGTGGCATATCATGTGTATGTATCTTCAAACAGGTATGATAATTATAAATTTCTATATGTAGAAATTCATATAGATAGAGAACTTCAGGCTATTCTCAAGTTATGAGAAGGAAAAATATATAATTTTTCAAGAAAATTTGAGTTTAAAAAAATAAAATATAAAAATAAAGAAACTTTGTAAGAAGGTGGTTAAATTTTATACATTGCTCAGTTGGGGCCACGAGGATATATTATTCTGAGAAAAGTGTAATTTTAGGACAAAGAGCAGAGGTGGATAGCATTTCTCTGTATTTACTAATTGCAAGTCTGAGCCCACAATCTTCTGTTGCAATTAAGCACTCTCTGTCTTGCATAGGGCTACTTAACTAATGTGCTCTTGGTAGAAAAGAGTTAAAGTATTGTGGGCCATAGAATTTATTCTTTAAACTTATTTTAGATGAAAATTAAAAATGAAATGTCAAGAATTCCCTGTTGGTTTTAAATTGGTTTATATAAAACTCAAATGTCAAATTTTGTGGAAATGTTTATATACGCTAATGTTAGTAACCAACATGCCACTGAGTACAAAATCAATTAAAGTTAAGAACTCCTTCTTAAGCAGCAAAAAAAATGTACTATGCAAGAGTCATATTCTGAAATAATACATAAACTGTTACCTGTAGCAGACAGGTAACAGTGCTACCCCATGTGTTTTGGCTGTTGGTTTTATTTTGAGAAATTAATGTTGTTCAATCAATTTATACTCAGAGAATAATTTGTCGCATTACACTGATAAAATAGCAAGATAAAAATAATTTCTGAAGCTCTAATTCTGCACAGAGCTGTCTTTTGTCATAGTGGCCTATCTTTGCGGAGTTTATTTCAGAACTAAGATTTAAATAGTGATTGAAATTTTACTAGCAGTTACTGCAATAAAATATGTTTCCAGTGCATAAGACATGATGGTACCAGTACCCAATTTGGTAGATTATTTGCATTTTCCACCTGTGCATAAATAAGTTGTCACACTAACTTAGAAAGTATGATAAATACTTCTCGCTCTTTTTAATGATTTGTGTAGTAAATCAGTGTTGGTTTACTTATGAACTACAGCCTGCAGACCCTTTAAAACCTGGTCATTTGCATGCTTTGTAGGGTGAAAATGTCATTAAAGGTCACTACAAAAATCTCCCAAATTAATTTGAAGTAGTACTACTAGTTAATGTAAATACTGACCAGAGTAGGACTATAAACATCTTGTTATTAGTGTGTGTTGAAGGTGGAGGTGAATGTTGGTGAATAGTCCTCTCAAAATTAGAGGTGAAATGAGACAAGGTAGTAACTCAGCCTGAATGCTGTTCAAAAAATAGCTGATCCCTTATTCTTATAATTTGATGCACAGTTTGCAGGGAGCTGGCAGATGTATGTAATTGTTTGTGCCTTCACTTCCAGACTAACTGCTGTATTCAAGATAATGGAAAATACATCAGTATTTTTCTCTGTAAGCAATAGTCTTTAGATGCAACAAGGGGATTTAATGAAATCTGGTGTTCATAAAGTTCTGAGCTCATAATCTTAAAAATACGATGAGCAATGAGTATTTCACACTTTTAAAGGAACTAATTTTGCAAATTACAGATACATCTTTTGCAACACCTTTAGTATACCAGATGTTCCTTCAGTTAGATTTGATTTTATGGAACCCTATTCATAGTCCGGTGGTATTCAAATACCTATTAATATAATCAGTGTATTTGGGAAAACTTCATCTGCTATTCAGATTTGCACCTTGATGTGAATAATGCATATATTCTTATTTCTGTATATGATTTTCTTCACAATTTGTCTTTCCTCTTTTTTTTTGTTTTTTGAGATAAATATAAATCTTTGAAAATCTTGTTCTTTGTATTTGGGAGTGAAACATTGAATGTCAAGATAAGCTAATTTATAATATTTTGTTAAGAAAAAGCTGTCAGGGAAGTTGTAAAGCAAGGTATAAAGTTTTTAAAATGCTGACTGTGGTGACAAAAAAGCAAATTGTAGATTTTTTTTTTTTTTTAGTTCTGCTTTTTAATGTGAACTTCTGCTACTTTTCAAATTACGTATTGTTTTTCATGAAAACCACTCTGGGAATTTCTATTCCAAAGCCTGAATATGGTAGTAAATGATATATTACTCTTTCTTTTTGCCAGGAAGTATTTCAGAACAATTAGAAGTCAGGGTGTTGACTATTTGCCCTTTTGAAATCAAATGCATATTTGCATGAACTTCAGAACTCAACTCTAGCATTAAGAGCTTAATCTGAAATTTGTACTCAGTATTGTTTTCTTTTCCAGTTCTCTGACTCCCTGTGTTTGTAAGGTATGTTGCCTTTAGATGTTGTTATACTTTGGAGGGTCTGTGATTTATTTTATGAAAATACAACAAATTTACAGGCTTGGAAGTCAAAGATAAGGAAAATGCCCAGCATTTCTTCAAGATACTTGTAAATAGTAACAGTCTTTGATTAAAAAATACGCAGCCTGCTGTACAGATTTTGTCCTTGGAAAAGGTATATTCAGTGCGAGAGGTTCAGGAAATGACAACTAAAAAGAAGAAAAAAATTGAGACAGCATAAATGTAAAGAAAACATCTCTTTTTTTATTGAAACACATGCACTGACTTTAAATAGAGCTGCACGAGGTCTGTAGATTGAACAGATGCAATGTCCTGATGTGTTTAGGCTGCCCGATCTCTCAACTCTTGTTGCTTGTAAACAGAGAGGTTGTGAACAGCTTTTTCTGTTTTCCTTGAATAATCGCAGTCCTTACCTAAAAGTCTATCGGTATGTCAGAGATCTTTCAGAAGAATGTAGCTGTTGCTGTTGTAGCTGAATCCTTAATCTGTGGGGTCCTTCCAGTTTCCTGAGAACTAATGCAGGTTTTCAAGTTGTCATAAACTTAATTTTACTATATAGTATTTGAAAGAGGAAAAAGTCAGGGAGAAACAAATTTCTACTTTTCTTTGAAATGAAAGGGTATCTGGCAGTTCCGCTTTTTGGAGTCATTGCTGCAGTACTGCTGCAGTGACCTGTGTGTAGGATGCTGAAGCATAACAGAGAAGATGGTATCTGCTAAAATCTTCTGTCTGAAAATCATGCCAAAACAATCACCAGGTAGTAAGAGTGGCTTGTTAATTATTAGGAAATCATCACTGTGGAAAAAAGAGTAACTGCTATTCAGAAGCTCAACAGGTAACCCCAGCTTGTGGCATAAGGTGGAAGTTTTCCAAGAGCTCAGATGAAGAGCATGACTGAACATGGGAACAAGTCCAAACCTTTCTTCCCAAATCTTCATGTCACTTCCTTTAATTTTGCTGTCCCGGTCATCTTTGCTGAGTGTGGTCTCAGGAAATTGATGCATAAAACTGTGTTGACAGCACAGGAGCTCACAGCAGGGACAGACAGGGTAGTGAATCTCAAAAGGGAAGTGACCTTCTTCACATAGGACGAAGTGTTAAGCCATTGCAGTTATGAGGATAATAATTTGTTGGTACCTGTGAAGAATTGGTCCTATCTTACTTCTCCCCAGTTTCCTGACATACCCACCAGACTGGCTAGGGTATAAATGAATGAGTAAAGATGGGAGAGCACTGGCTGGATACGCTAGTTTTGAACCTTTCCAGCTGCTAAGGGGGGTTGAGTCTTTAGGTCAGACTGGAGCTAGTTCAGTGTAAACCCCTGACCCAGGATTAGTGTGGGTGTTGGATACTCGGCCCCAGTGGTTTTGGTCAGCAGACCTGCTTCTGTGGTTCCTTGACTGCTTGCCAAGGTGCACCCACTATCCTGCCCTGTTAAGGTTTACTAGCAATATGGGCTCATGAATGTAGCGTATAATTATTGCCTAATGAGTTTTGTAAGCCTAGGTGTTTTATCCTGGAAATTAACTGTATTTTTTTTCTCTTTGGAGGGAGATAGGCTTGTCTGAACCTAAAGGTTATAAACAACGGTCCCCAAAGCTTTTCTGTTGTGTTTCTCTAGCCATTTCATGTCTGAACTTTTTATGGAGGCAGAGAGAATGAAAACAAGATTCACTATAATATTCAAATTTTTGATTACTAAATATGTTTTATATTGTCTTGTTTTTTCCTGACCTCTTTTGGGACGAATAGTTAAATATTTTATTATTAATGTTTCTTTTTGGAGCATGAACTGCATTAATTAACTATGTAAAAGAAATTAGGTATTTGAATTTCAGATGAGCTCTAATTGGAGAAACATATTGCATGACAATACTTGGCAATATCTAAGAATGCAAGTTTCTGCTTACTAAAATGGTTATTTTATTAAGTATCCTCAAATCTTCTTCTTTGTCCTTTTAATAAGGAAATAAGTTTACAGAATGGTGAAGAGCCAAGGAGGAAAACTTTTAGTTTAGTGGAAAAAGCTTTTCATGACAGCCTTGTGGTTACAAGTTGTGCTTGTAACACAAATGATCTAAAAACAGTTTGTCTAATCCTTTCACTTGACAACTCTTCCAGTAAAGGCACCAATTTTTGCTTCATACATATGAACTCTCTCTGGCTTGAAATGGGAATGAAAGCATGGTAAATCCATTGCAAGTCATATTCTCCAGGCATTCATAATATTGAAATCTCTATCAAAACCCTTCACACATCCTTCCAAACGTCCTTATTTTCACAATGAGGATTTTGTTTCCAATGAGTATTTTTACAGATTTTTTTAATTGCTGAGCTTAAGTTTTGAAACCAGTAAGCCTTTTTTGAAGTATCTCTAGGTAAGCTAAATTTTTGATTATCAGATACAGAAACAGATCAACAGAATGACATACATTTCAGCTCTGTTGGCAAGAATTACATGAAATGCCCAAGCGATGTTTGTCATTAGCATGAACAAACTTGGTAGTGAACAAATTCTAATTGTAGGAATGTAAAAGTAGAGGTTGACCATACACCTCTGTATGTTAACAAAACAAAATAGCATGTTGTTTCATGGTGGTTATGCTTTCATTGTCTGTAAAGTGAACCAGGAAAGAAAGGGGCCAACTATGATCAAAACAAATGTCATAAAGTTACAAGTATGACCTTTTTCCAAGACCAGAAGTGTTATGAATTGAGGTGAAGCTCTAGATAAATATGATACCAGTACAAATGCTTTCTCATTTGGTAAAGAATAAGGTAATACTTAACTTGCAATATCACAGATAAGCGAATATAATGTTACTTACCTGTTCAAATATATTGAGCTGTGTAGTATCTACAGGTTGGGTGGAGAATGGTTGGGGAGCAGCCCTGAGGAGAAGGGCTTGGGAGTGTTGGTGGATGAGAAGGTCGACGTGAGCTGGCAATGTGCGCTGGCAGCCCAGAAAGCCAACCGTATCCTGGGCTGCATCAAAAGAAGCATGGCCAGCAGGTCAGGGGAGGTGACTCTGCCCCCCTACTCCACTCTCATGAGACCCCACCCTGGAGTACTGCATCCAGCTGTGGAGTCCTCAGCACAGGAAGGACATGGACCTGTTGGAACTGGTCCAGTGGAGGGCCACGAAGATGATCAGAGGGCTGGAGTACCTCTCCTATGAAGATAGGCTGAGAGAGTTGGGATTGTTCAACCTGGAGAGGAGAAGGCTCCAGGGTGACATTATAATGGCCTTCCAGTATCTGAAGGGAGCCCACAGGAGAGATGGGAAGGGACTCTTTATCAGGGAGTGTAGCAATAGGATGAGGGGTTACAGTTTTAAACTGAAAGAGGGGAGATTTACATTAGATATGAGGAAGAAATTCTTTACTTTTTTTTTTTTTACTGAATTTACTGAAATTCTTTACTGTAGGAGTGGTGAGACACTGGCACAGGTTGCCCAGAGAAGCTGTGGAAGCCTCATCCCTGGAAGTGTTCAAGACCAGGCTGGATGGGGCTTTGAGCAACCTGGTCTAGTGGGAGGTGTCCCTGCCCATGGCAGGGGGCTTGGAACTAGATGATCTTTAAGGTCCCTTCCAACCCAAACCATTCTATGATTCTACTGAACATGCAACTTTCTTGGCAAGGTTCTTGGCTGGAGTGAATTGACACTAAGGAAAGATCCATGAAACTCAGCTCAGATCGATGGTTTGGTCCATAAGGTCCAAGGTGGCTAAAGCATTGCCTGAGAGGGAAACAACTCTTCTCCTGAGTTGTGCTAATGGTCAGACTTTTGAGCTAGACAGTTTGCCAGAAGACTTTCTCAAGAATTGATCTTGGGACTGATCTCTTTTTTTAAAAAAAGAAAAAAAAAGAAATATATTGACACAAAGAATGGGCTTAGGTTAATGAGATTGCTGATGACACAGACTGGGAAAGACTACATGACTAAAAAGAATAGTGGAATATTATCCAAGAAGATGGCCTTTAAGACTTGACTAATAGATTTTTAGTAATTTAAAATGAAAGGTCATAACTTCAGGGACTAATAACTGAGGGAAGTTCTTCATTTGAGATGACAGATGAAAAATACCTTGATGCACTAGTCATTCATAGAATGACTGCAAGCCACCATGGGTCTGCATCTGGGGAAAAAATGACTGTGGTGTGCATCACAGGGAGGAAATCCAGGAGAAACTGGGAGGTAATGTTATTATCCAGGGCAATGGTGAGATTTTTATCTACAACAATGTGCTCAGTGCAGGCTTCCCCTGTTTGTTTAAACGTTGGACAGATTTAGAAAAAAGGTCTAATAATATGATCACAAGAATCCTTGAAGATTAAACTGAAGAACCTGCATTCTTTGGCACAGTAAAAACAACAACAAAGGGTGCTAGGATGGCAAAAATCTTAAAGAGAGAAGAGTTCTTCAAGCTAACCAACTGTACTGCCAAAAATACAAGTGTGTATTATGTGTCCATGGACTGCCTTCAGTCTGGAAACACCAAGGAGGATTTCTAACCACAGATGAAAGAGTGCGGTGGAAGAGTAGGGAGACAAAAAACAGGCTGGTTTTCGGGCAGAACTTTGACCTTTACAAGGAGAGGTTATACGGTATAGTTGCTGGAGTACCAGCAAACAAGATGTGATCCCCCAGTAGGTTCCTTCCAGTCCCAAGAATTGTTCTGGCTGTGTTTTGAATTACCAGGTGTTTCAAACTCTCCCAGGCTCACTTAAACATGGACAGATTTGGAAAAAGCAGGTAGGATCATAGAGAGCCTTTTAAAACTGAAGTGAAAGAACTTGCATTTTTTCTGAAATGCAATGCCAAAGTCTGCTTGAGGTCTCTCAGCAGGGTAGGTGATTTTCGATTTTGCTGCTCCAAAGGTGTGGAGGGAGATGGCTAAGCCAAGGCTTTCCTACTGTGTGCCAAAAGAAGGGGAACAGTGTCAAGGAAGGGAAGGAGATGTCTCTGGAGTGTTGCACTTGCTCCTCCAGCTTGGCTTGGAATTAATCGCTTCCACTAATAATTACTGGTCCAACTGACTTTCCCCGTCGGTGTTAGCAGCTGGATCCTGATTTTCATATGGATTTGGTGCACTACAGTCATTTTGCTGACCTAGACTTATGCTTAAAGCCAGCACTACAATTTTTGAGTGTGGAGAATGAGTCTGCCGAGGTTTCATCCTGTCCCCGGGAACAGATGAGATATGTTCTGGTCTTCAGCAATATTCAGGTGTAGGCACTGAATTGCCCAGGACATATGAGAGGGAAGAGCTAAGTTCTGCTTAGCTTCTAGCTATCATTGAATGAAGAAAGGGTGCAGACAACACAGTGTCCATTGGCTATGCTGCAGACTGTTGCTCAGGACGATATTTTCTCCACTGTCTAGAGTTCTAGCCTCTAGTAAATATAAAAATGTCTGAGATTTGTACCTTGCTAAACTTGCTACAATACGCTTTCCCCCTGTATTTCTGGCCTTTCAAATTTGTAGTTAGTCTCTGGAATGATCAGGGAAAAGGAATTAGTAAACAGCTTTGGCTGTAATCTGTATTCAGCACTCTGTTGAACATCCATTATTTTTATGGCAATAATAAAATGAATAGCAGTGGAACAGCTGCCTTGGGTTTTCAATTAAATGCATTAATACATATGCAAGAAAATAGCCTGTCTCAATAGTATTTATAGGGAAGAGAATATTTTTCAAGATTTGTTGCAAATCATTATTATGTCTTATTTATATGGTATTTGGAAATGTGAGAGTGGAGTTGCAGGCATGCTGCTTTATTACTTGCAGGTGGAAAGTGGGATAATCAGCCTGACCACTTTGCAATATTTCTTAATGATGACAATTTTCAGTGCATAAAAATACGGCTTTATAAGCTTGATGAACAAGCCTGTATGTAGCCAGTGCTGTTTTTAGTAAGAAGGTGGTTAATGTTCACAGAAGGGCCTGATTGCGTATTTACGGCTTTGCTGCATTATTTGTAAAAGAAATGTTGATGGCATGAGTGCAGTGTGTAAATGCCTGGTTTATTTCGATGGTTTGAGGGCAGGGGGTAGTTGCTTTACTCACTGTTTCCAAGCTGCTTTCTCCAGCATGCGTTATTTTCTTCATCTTCGCTCCATGTCAGAATCATGCCTTTGACAGTTTTATTCGCTTACAGCTCTCATTCTTCTCCTTTGTGCGGCTCAGCTTGCCAAACAGCACTGAACAATAAGGGACTCGCTTTGTCCACCCAGCGTAGCTTTTGTCAGACTTTGCACTACAGCTCATTTTTCTATTCTTTCCAGCCGTGTCTCCTGTTTGGGGCCTTACTGTTCCTGCCAATGACTCTGAAAGAGTGGCCTTCTCACAATGTTTTTACAGATGCTATTCCTTGTATGTGAATGATAGGCTCCCTAGTATCTATTAATATTTCCACCGTAACAAACGCAATGGCAAAAGTTGTCTGGAAATCGGCTGATTAAAAAAATAATAATTACCATCCTGCTATATTTTCTGCTTCAGCTCTAAGGCAAGTAGGAGTTTGGGAAGTGTTTTATTAAATCTTCATTCTCATATCCAGAGTAAGTAATAAGGCCTAATAGTTAGCAAAAAAGCAGGCTAGGGTTAGTATGAGACAAGTAGTCTTATGTCCGTAATTCAGTCATTTTACTCTTAGCACTAAACTGATTTTATTGAATTGTTTTACTGCAGAAATAATTGAATTTTCTATTACTGAGAGTACTTTGGATAAATGAATGAATAAAATAATGAATAATCTTGAACCATTTGGACTGTGAACTTGATAGCAGGGTTGCAATTTTCTTTCTTCCCAGTGCCACTCCATCTCCCATGATCTCACACCCAAGATTCCTTGGCTTTCCCACTTACCAGACTGGTGTTTACTAGCTTACAAAGAAACAGAGGTGGGTAACAGAAATATGTTTATTTTAATTAATTGAGATTTCATAATGTTTCTTTATGCATCTTCTGAAATTGTTATCTTCTTATATCTCACCATGCATAACAAATTGCCAAAAATTAAGCTAGACTGGAGTGTAGAATTGTTGCAACAGATCCTCATCTGTCATAAATAGTTCTCAAAACATTACACTCAAAAATCCTCACAGAAAGTACTTTAGAATCCATGGCAACTGGCTCAAAAGGATTTAAAAACACACTGAAATTATTTATACCTGATACTGTCACTGTGCAGAGAGAAAACAGGTCTTGTGATACACTTAAGTGGACAGACTGCAGATTTTATGAATTTGAGGAGTTTATTTTTTACAGCCCATCACCATGAATTATTTATAAGGTGATGATTGATGACAGGGTTAAGTAAGCAGAACAAAATATTTCAATTTAAACACTTCAGTTTATGGAACAGGAATGTATTTACTTTATCTGGAAAAAGAATTCTTTATTGTTTGTAGTGCAGTAAACCTGGATTTTCATATCAGGTTTCCACTGTCTGAGGAAGTACGTAAATTTATTCTCAAGCATCTGTCCTGAAAAGCATATAATCTAAGCCAAGACTAGCTATGTATAGACAAAAGCATAATGCAAAATGACTAGGGAACTCAAAACTAGAGATTAACAGTAGATTTTTTCCGAATGCCTCAGAGAATGAGGATTTTCAACATCTTGCCCATGTCTCACAGAACGTGTTGGACAGAGTGAGCTGCACGACTCAGATCTGCCTTCACCCTGACTGGTTTTCCCTCTAGACTCTGTTTCCCTTCAGTTCTGTATGATCAACTCTTAGTCAATATGATTTAGAAAAATAAAAGCCTTATATTTACTTACAAATATATAGGAACAAAGATATGAGCTCTGCTTTGTCAGAGTTCATGGAGATGTAGGTAACATAATTTCTCCTGGAAAATGTGGAATGACACTTCCTTCTCTGTCAAGATTCAACCAACCTTTTCAGCAGTTTCTGCTTCGTGCTTCTTCCCTCAGATTACTTCCAGCCAGCTTCTTGTAATTACCTCCTCATTATGTTCATGTGGGATGGGAGTTTAAAAGATGACATCACTCAGCCACATATTGTGATATGTATGAGTAATCAGTAGTTAACAATGCAACAATTAATTCCTCTGTGGCATTTTATTTGTCACTTAAAGATATTCCTTTGACTCACAGAGTAACTCATACCCTGCAGGAAAAAAATCTCAGCTCATTAGAGCTGATCTGCAGTTATCATTTGGCTAATATCTCCACTGATGTCACTGGACCTCATTTATTTTAACCTCGATCTGGTATCTTTTTTTTAATGTCCTTTTTTTTTTTTTTTAGTGGAATATCTGTCTTGCTTCCAGGCAGAGCAAAGATGTGAAACAACACTATTAAAAGCAAATAATAATAATAATAATAAGTAGGGCTTTCTTTTTTCAACAAGCTGTAGGATAAAGTACAAAAATGGCAAAAATAAGGTATGCCACTGTATGAATATTTCTTCTGAGCTTTAGTGTCTTCCACAGTGTCCTGATTTGCACTTACTTGCCTCTCCTAGACATCAGTCCTACTTCTAGTCTCTGTGGATCTACTTATTTCTTTAAGAGTTCATGCTTACAAGAGTAAAACTTTTCACCTCTTTACCTGAATCTATTTTGAATATGGCTGGTGAAACTGAAAAGCCAATAACATCTGTTTTTCTGCAGGAAAAAAAGATCTTGGGTCTTTTATACGAGGTTTATCTGCACAGTAGAGGTCTTTTGGAGCACTTTTTTCTTTTTTTTTTCACAAGGAACCTCCCAAGTGACATGGTTTCAGGTGTCATGTGGCCTGAAAAGCATGAGGTAACATTATAAGGCCTTGTCCAGAGTGCCTGAGGAAAGACGGTGTTGTGCAGGTGAGGTGTATGTACAGCAGCACTCTGAAGTTTCTCAGTGACTTGGTCAATTCAAGCAGTCTGTCTTGCAAGGATCTTAGAAGAGTGGAAAGGAGGACCAGCTTCTGATTAAAATATTTTATGTATTTGATTCTCCTTCATGTTTTTGAGTGAAAACGTGAGTGTGGTAAAACCAGGGTGAATGTTGGGCTTCCGCATCTGTGTGGAGCTTCTGCCTAGGTTTCCTGGTTGGAGCATGGCACTGGACAAAGGATCATGCAGCCAAATCACTGTTCATAGAATCATAGAATGATTTAGGTTGGAAGAGATCTTAGAGCTCCAATCCCCATGGCAGGGGCACCTCCCACTAGACCAGGTTGCTCAAAGCCCCATCCAGCCTGGTCCTGAACACCTCCAGGGAAGGGGCGTCCACAACTTCTCTGGGCAACCTGTTTCGGTGTCTCACCACCCTCACAGTAAAGAATTTCTTCCTAATATCTAATCTGAATCTCCCCTCTTTCAGTTTGAAGCCATTACCCCTCATCCCATCACTACATGCCTTTGTAAAAAGCCCCTCTCCAGCTTTCTTGTAGGCCCCCTTCAGATACTGGAAGGCCGCTATAAGGTCTCACCAGAGCCTTTTCTTCTCCATGCTGAACAGCCCCAAATCTCTCAGCCTTTCTTTGTAGGAGAGGTGCTCCACCCCTCTGATCTTCGGGGCCCCCCTAAGGACCCACTGCAACTGATCCATGTCCTTCTTGTGCTGAGGACTCCAAAGCTGAATGCAGTACTCCAGGTGGGGTCTCATGAAAGTGGAGTATAGGGACAGAATCACCTCCCTCGACCTGCTGGCCATGCTTCTTTTGATGCAGCCCAGGATGTGGTTGACTTTCTGGGCTGTGAGCACACATTGCCAGCTCATGTTGAGCTTCTTATCAACCAACACCTCTAAGTCCTCCTCAGGGCTGTTCTCAATCCATTGTCTGCCCAGCCTGTGCTTGGGATTGCTCTGACCCATATGCAGGACCTTGCACTTGGCCTTGTTGAACTTCATCAAGTTGCCATGGGCCCACCTCTCAAGCCTGTCAAGGTCTCTCTGGATGGCAGTGAGTCTATTGCATCTGGGAACCAAAAGCCAGCTGGGAAGGCAATTGGGGTGGAGGACTGGTAGAGAGAAGGCATGTGTCCTGATTACTGTTCACCATCACGAGACCTGTGCACGGGGTGTGCAAACAGGGACTAGGCAGCTGATGCTGCAGTTGATGTGAAAAAGGCGGTGGTGGTGACAGTGAACTCCAGAGGACAGTATCTTGTGCCACTGGAGTGACCAGCTTGCACACTTTGCACTTCTGTGGGAGGGCAGGGCTGTGGGGTGCGCCTGTTAATGGAGGATATGGGAAAGGCTGAGGTACTCCCTGTCTTCTTCGTGTCAGTCTTTTCTGGTGGAATCTGCTCCCTGGCAGTGCCTCATGGCAGCAGAGGAACAGGATTTTTCAACTCCAGTGCAAAAAACCATTTCTTTGTGTGGTGGGGAATGCTTTCTCATCCACCTTTCTTATCATTGAATGAATGCACTATCAATCAAATATTTTACATGCCATATACAAATGCATCATGTAACACTGGGTTATGTAAATTCATACCTCATACAATTTGTCTTCTAAAATGTTTTCTCTATTAGATTTTAAAGTCCTTTTCTATAGTAAACCTTGCCATATACTATCATTATTCTACACATCATGTGGCTGAGGCAATGATGGAGTAAATGGCCTGCTAACGATCTCACAGAAGCTAATGATTCTCACAGAAGAGAATCAGAGAAACCACTTGTACTCTATGCAGGTAAATCATGAAGTTTTACTGCCAAATTATTAATATCTTGCTAGAAATAGGAAAACAAAATGAGTTATAAATGGATTATAAATGTGAAGGCAGCAGAACGTTTAAAATGCAAGCAGGTAACTACTGTGTACTGCAAGTGAAAGTGCCCATATTCTTAAGTGGCAATGCCTATTTAGAAATATCTGAAACACATTTAAGTGCTGCAGTACACCCTATCTGAAATTACAATGGTTGAGATGGTTATGCGTAAGCTAGATTTATTCTTTTGATAAATCTGGTATGATAGACTCTTTTTCTTTTTTAAGCTGAAAAATCTGATTCGTCAAAATCAAAGCTTTTCCCACAACCATTTGATTCAGTTTGATAGCTGAAGATATTCTGTTTATACAGGGAGTTATGCACTCCTTCATCCAGAGAACAACCAATCACTTCATTGCAAGGTGCACAGTCAAGCTGATGAAATAAATATTTTATTACTTGTAAAAAGCAGAATAGCTCAGTCTACCTAGAAGGGCTAATGACTTAAGTTGTGCACTTATACAAGTGGAAAAATGAGGTTTGGTTCCCTAATCATAGTTGTGGAAAACAAGGTCTGGGGGCAGGTTGGTCATAATCCTGGTAAATACCCGCCAGCAAGTTGGTAGCACGTGATTGTCTCCCTTAGAAGATCTTGGGGTTGTTTCAATTTAGTTTCAATTAGAGTAGAAATACTATTAAAATTTTTATTTTATTTCTCTTTTTTTTGGACACAGTTTCATACCCAGATCTTGTTATAAAGCCATGTGAGCAAACGATGTGGGCAAAAGTCTGTGAGTATATCAGGATATCTTCCAAGAAACAGCTTTGAGAACAGGCTGCAGCCAGAGGCTGGGACCCAAACCATGGACAAAGGGAAAGGAAAACAGAAAAAAGATTAGAAAGATATGAAGCATCAAAAGAACAAAGGACAATTAGAAAAATGTGCTCTGGAAAAAGGACAATCTGCCAA
Source organism: Limosa lapponica baueri (assembly GCA_002844005.1). Taxonomy (NCBI): domain Eukaryota; kingdom Metazoa; phylum Chordata; class Aves; order Charadriiformes; family Scolopacidae; genus Limosa; species Limosa lapponica. The sequence continues at coordinate 360,472 of KZ505817.1, forward strand.
ATGTGTGAAAGTGAACCATGTACAAATTTAATAACAGGGCTGGATAAGTTGAACAACTGCCATACAAAGTAATCTGTATTAGCCTCTGAGAGAGAAATGTTTGTAAAAAGGTATGTTTTTTATTAGAGCAGAGAGCATGCCAAAAGGTAAAGAAAAAATATATGGAAAAAACATCCATTTTTCCAGTTTGGTTTGTTGAATGTGCCAACTTAACAGAAATACTATCAAGGATCCAGTCAGAGCAATAAAATGGCTTGCAGTCATTTTTCAAAGTTGGGTAATTCTAGCCTCTTGCATAACACTTCAGTACTCCTCTGGTAATTCCTGCGTCCATCTCATAACTTCTGCCAGAGGTCTTAGCGTATCTCTGCAATATGTGGATAGTGATATAAAGGCCTTCAGGAGATGAAGGATCTACTGTGTTGCCAGGTAAGGTGCTCTAATGGGTCAATTCTCTTCAGTTAAAAAATCTGAGCAACAGAAGTGCCACTTCTTGACCTAACCAGCAGCTCCCTTGTGGCTTTTGCTGTTATGAGAAATGTCTTCCCCAGCCTGATCTTTCTATGTAGTCTGGTGGTAAGTCTTGTACTTTAAAGGTGATAGTGCCTCTATTTTGGTCCCTTACATTTATGTATACCTGTCCCTGTATCCCAGAAGTATAACTACAACTGCTTTCAGTAGAACATGTGCACTGAACATTTCTGACTACATCTGTGATAGTTTTATTATGCCTTTGTTCCTGGTCTTGTTTAAATAAAACAAGATCAGATGTACTACTGAAACCAATCCAAATCTAAATAAAAAAACCAAACAACAGAAGGGAACAGCCAAGCGATTCTTAGAGGAAGCTCTCGGTTCTGACGTGGCTGCTAAACAAAAGTTTACCTTCAGTATGTTCAGATTGTTGTTTACATTCATTAGCCAAGACATTTCTCTGGAAAGATGGGATTTATGTCTCTGGAGGGTTAAAGTGAAGGGTTCTCATCTTCTCTGGTGCTGGCTGTGAGGTTATGCTTGGGAAAAATGACTGATGCTCGTTCTAAATGTTCCCCTTCATTTCGCCTGGCACTGTGGAAAGCAAGAGGACCACAATGGTGCCCTGCATCTGAGGGATGCATACAGGGAAGGTCTGGAGAGCTGGAGAGCAGCATGCTTGAAGGCAGTGCTGCTTAGCTATTATACAGCCTCCTTGCGATCTGGAGACTCTTTAGCTGGAGGATATATGTCCTGGTGTACATTTTCATGTGATTATTTGAAGGCCACAGTGTTCTGTTTACTATAGATATGAATGCCCACACACCCCCCTTCCTGTCCTCACAAGAAATACTCACAAATATGCGTATCCCCATTATTTTTTCCCAAGACTACATATGTAAAAGCTGGAAATTATATAAAAGACTGAAGATTTTTACTATTAGGTATTTTTCACTCAGAATGAACACTTAAAATATTTAAAGAACATTTAAAATATTAGAGCTGCATTTCTGTCCCACAGAATGATTTCCATTACTTATGAAGAGTGTTTTCTGTCTCAATATTTGTCAGGCCTTAAACTTATGTTGTGGATATCTACAACACAATGCACGTATATAAAAGCTAATTTAATTGGTAGTGGAGTGAGGGTCCCCTCATGTTCCAGGCATTTTAGTCTGCAAACATCTCTGATTACATCTTAAGCCCTTTTTATATATCCCTCCTTTATGTTTAAAGACAATAAGTCTTGTGTTTTCTGTTTTCAATCTTTTTTTGTCTTCTTTTTAAAATATATGTTAATGGCAAAACTACATATAAATACATTAACGTGCAGTGCAGCTTTACCTTTAACAGTGAGCATACTGACCATTAATTAAATGGAAAGAATGGGTATTTAGCTATTTCATAAATACATCAGGACTATGTTTTTTGTGCTAATTCATTAGTCAGAATACATTTGAAACTCAGAAATAATTAACTGAAGTTGAGATTTAGTAAGTCATTAACAAAAATGACAGCCAGTATGTACTGCAGATAATTCTGGTTCCTTCCAAATTCTTCCTTTCACTGCTCCATAAATTTTCCCGTATTTGCAGAAATGTATTTCAGTCAACTACTGCATTTCGAAGATTGTAATTTTGAAGACAAAACTTGGTAAACTCATATTTTAGTTAATTATTTGTTTTGGCTTTATCTATAATAAATGCTTTGCAGCTGTTTCCAAATCACCTTATATCAGCATAACATTGTCAGGACAGTAACTTCTGCTTAGGAAGCATTGTATAAGATAAAAGAATTGTATAAGATACTGTTTCCAGTCATGAATTACACTCAACTTGCTCATTATAGTCATCAGAGAGATTTCCAACCCTCTGAACTTTCTCTTCTGCTGGTGTTCGACTGAAGCATTGGGAAGGGAACTGGGAGAAGTGTGTTTTCCACAGCCACACCATGTTGAAGCCTTCTGCCTTCCCTGCTCCCTCCTGTTCCCCTGCCCTGCTCATCGGGGCTTCCCGCTTCTCCCAGGCGTGCTGTTGGGTGCAGAGTTATGAAGCTGCAGGTCTGACCTGGAGTGGGATCAGCAAACAGAAGACACGCTTCACAAGTAGGTTTTGGTGTATTCCTTGCTTTTCTTGTTCAGCCAATTCACATCTCTAAATCTGATCCAGGGAAACTTAATTGATGTAATAAAGTCACCCCTTCTGTGGGAGCAAAAGGAGAAACCAGCACAGCATGGGCTAGGAGATGAGGATCTGGCTGGTTGCTCTGAGTGTGGGCTTCCCAGTGGGTTACTGCCAGCGAGTGGCTGTGTGAGTCCAAAGAAGATGCTCCTTAGTCCTCAGTTCTAACATTTCAGATGTGGTCTGTTTGGTGACATGGGTGTACCCTTGCATGGCTTCCCTGAGAAGCTTCCCCATAGCATGACGTGATGTGCACGCCCAGATAGAGGGTAACGTGTATGTGGCTGTACAGCTGTGCCTATTGCTACCTCACTGCCACGTTTTGCCCTGGATATAGCCAAACAATATGTGTTTTAATACTGTTAAAACTAAAACTGTGCTGCTGGAAAGAAACCAGAAATGTGTTATTTCTATGAGGGAAGGCTGCCTTGGGAAGCAATGACTCAGAAAAGGATTCTTGGGGAGAGGGAGCTCCCAGTGCAACATTATAGAGGTGATTTTTTTTTTTTTTTTTTTCTGTCTGAACAGAGGAATACAAAATTGTTCAACCTGTCATTACCCACAGTACAATGGTTACCAGAATATCACATGCAGGTCTGGAAGTTTATTAGTCGGGGAGGTCTAAGAGAGGAACTCCGAGATTTGGAAACCTTTCTTTCCAGTGGGATCCAGTAAAGGTTATTAAGGAGAAGATAAAGGAGCAGCTTGACCGTATGTGAAGCAGAGATTTGATAACAGCAGCTCTCCTGTCTGGCTGGCAGAGGTATAATGAGATCCGTGCAATTAAATTTAAGTCTAGGCGATTTAAGATTCCAAGCAGGCACATCTTAAACAGTGTGAGTGATTTGCTAGTGGAATGATTTAATAAAGATTGCAATAAATTCCCCCTTATTGGACATTTTAAAATCTGAACTGGATGCTTTTCTGAAGGAAATGCTCCAATTCAAACAAGCTGAATACATAACAGTCTTATGGCCCAATTTATTCAGGAGGTCAGACTGGAAGATTATAACGATCCATTCTACCCTTCTATTGTGCAAAAAATTGCTCAGTGGTTGGTCTGTGCACTTTTGTCATGTGCACAGGATTATTTCTTTAGCGGACCCAAAGTATATCAATTTAACAGAGAGCTCTCAAGTTCTCTTTTATGATTCTAGCTTTTGTACTAAAAGGAATGGTGACCCAAACTCTTTTGTTTTTATTGCATTGAATTGGTTAATGAGGCTAGGCGCTGATAATGTGTTTAATGTTGCTCATATATCTTGAGCTGTATGAGGTAATAATGAAAAAGGCAATTACTAGATTCATTTTGCAATTGTAAAAATCCACGTCAGGGGGATTACTGCACTTTTCACTTGAGGCAATACAAACGTGGTTTCATACAGCTGACTTCTGACTAATGGAAACTGCTGGTTTGTGAGCTCTTCCTGCCTAAGCTACCTCCAGATACTGCGAAGTCATGGGGAAAGCACAGGTCGCTGCTGTGGGTTACCTAGAAGAATGCAAATGTACACAGTATCTCACCCTTCATTAATGCATTGCTGCTCCTCTCTGCTTGGTTTCTCTGCTCTATTGGAATACAAAATCCAGACTGCTACTAGAAAAAAGCTATGCTACTGGGCAGTTCAAATTAAGATGATATTAAGAGAAACTTCCTCAAAACTGGGAAAACCACGGCAAATCTGGAAAAGAGATGGTTTTGCTAAATAACTGTTAAAACCAATTTAATTGGAGAAATGTAATTTAGAACAGCTTAATTAATGGTTAAAAATACACATAATTTAGTTACTTGAAATGTCTTCCATTTGGTACTTTAAGCACAGTGCAGTTCTTAAAGATTAGCATTATCCTGTGTTGCCTTAAGAACTAATGTTTAATCTTAATGAGTCTCACTTATTTGCATATTCCTAGACTTTCTGAATTAGACATTTTTCAGTGTTCAGGAGACATTGCTGCCAGGCATTTTACAACTGGAGGGAATTATCTTCATTTCTCCCCCAAGAAAACTGTGTCTTTCCTGCTCACTGTTTTGCGCTTTTAGTTCCAGAAGACTGTTATCTTCTCTGCACCCCTGAATTCCTTCAGATGAAGATTACTTTTTTCTGCAGCTGCTGGAAATACTGCTGCTTTCTGTTTTATTGCATCTAGGTGCCCTATTTCTTTATTCCTGATTACAGGCTTTGTCCTTGATTAGGTACGTTCCTTACCTGCCCCTTTCCTTTTGTAACATTAATTTAGACTTAAATGTAAACATCTTGTAAAGAATATAGGAATAATCTCACATGTGAATATGTAACAGTTCAGTTATTCCATACCTGCTCCTTATGGGGTCATTGGTTTGGTTGTCCAGCTGTATACACCAAAGCTTGGAGCCTGTACTCCCTAAGTAAAGAGGCAGAGAGCTAACTCTGGGTGCTGGCATACACAAGCAGGTTTTGTGACTGTACTCTTCATTAATTTTTCATCCAGCATCTCTTAGCTTCGTTTTCTTGAACTGGGTTGAAAGATCAGTCCTGTGGTGTTCAGTGAAGTCAGATCCAGTCTAACACTGAAACTGCCTACTTCCTCTGGATGCCTTCTGTCACTGCTGGAGTACCCACCTGCCCCTTAAATTCTGTCTGTCCTAATTAAGCAGCAGAAGCAATTGCTGTGCATATTGGAATCACACAAAATATGACATTGATCTACTTGTTTCCATTTTATCTGATACGAAATGCACACAGAAATCTTTGATCATCGTTACAGCTGCTTGTAAATCCATGACCTATAAAGGCTACAAAGTGTGAATACTTGAAGAGGTATGTTTTACTGAGTTTTGTATAATGCTGCCTGTTTTGATCCAGCTGTTCACATCACCATAAATTTACAGGTTTTCTGAGAACCAAGTACACGCACATGATGGTGTAGGTTCGCAATATATGCAATTGCTGGCAATTAGAAATTTTTCATTGAATAATTTATTTCTATTTAGATAATCTTTATCTCCTTTTGAAAAGAAATGTTAAATTATTCGTAGCCTATATGTTTACTTTTCTCAATACTTTAGAGATTGGCCAATATCTGAGAAGAGAAGTCTGTCTTCCATTACTGTGTTTAAAAGGTTTAGGAACTCCTACTCAGCAGATCAAAGAAGAAGTGAAGACCCTTTAATTTAATCACAAAGAAAACAGATTTTTCTAGTCTAGTTTTGATAAAACATACATAAGTTTTTTTAATGAGAGAAGAATAAAATTAATCAAAGTAAATTCAGATTCAAAGAAAAATGTATCTTGGCAGTTTTGAGGTTAAGTGACCACTTATGACAATAAGAACATTGGTGGATTCTCCCTCCTACATTTTAAAATCAAGACTGGATTTTAAAACCAATGTTTTAAAAGAAATATTCTGCGTCAAACAAGAATAAGTGCAGAGACATCTTCTTGTTCCTTTACAGAGATCGCTTTGCAACTGATCTTTGGCAGGTCTTACACAGTAATTTATTTAGTAGACATAAGGCCTGTAAGTTTTAATATGGATCTTTTGAACCTTCTTCGAACTGTGACTCTTGTTTTCATAATGAAAAGCAACAGAAATCCTAACTTAGATTTCTAGAAATACATTTAGTTTATTTTAATTGTGGTTTATGTGAATTAGTGAATAAATCCAATGGATAATAATGGTTTTTAATGTTGCGTGTATATCTTGAGGTGATTATGTGGCAGTAAGAAGGAAAAAGCAATTCCTGACCTCTCTTGGCAAGTTTATAGTCAATAAAAATGATTGTATGCCTCCTTAGGAAGTTGAGGCAGTCTGAAACATGGATTGAACATCATTAATTTTAGAAAGCAAAATGTTCTTGAATTAGAGTGAATAAGCATGTCTGAGTCACTGTTTTAATGGCACCAGACTGTAGGATCTGCCACTTGGCCCTTTGCTTAGTAAGTGTGATTGTCATACATGTGGTTTGGTTAGAAATACTTAATATTTGGTGATTCCATTTAAGCTAGCTCCAAGTGAAAACAAATGGTGTCATGAAAAGCACAGCAGTTAGAGTTAAATTTAATAAAAGCTGTTAGACATTAAAAGAAAGCATGGGAAGATGAAACAGTTCAGTAAAATTGTTCCCAGTGATTTGTTTACACATTGTCAAGGAATGTTGGATTTATTTATGTTTTTTACAGCTTATACTTTTTCTTAATTGGAGTGGAGAATTAATTTGAGAAATTTGGGGCTTGCTTTTCTCTAGATGGAGCAGGCCAGACAGTGACAATATTTAAGTTCTGTATATTGATCCTTTTCAGACTTCATATCTCTGATAGAACAAAAATTTGAAGAAAACTGCATAGTATTCATTGCAGATTTATACAGTACTGAAAAATTATTTCAATCTACAATAAGATAGTGTCCAGAACTGAAAAGATCAGTTTGAAATCTTTTGTTATTGCTGCTTGTGCTGGGGCTGCAGTTATTCGGATTTGTATTTTTGGCTCACTAAGGGGGGTGGTATGGCCATATATGCTCTGGCTTTCCCAGCGAAATTTCTGACATGACCACACTGGCAGAGACTCTGCTATGTGAATGTGCCCTGGGTGCATACTTTCTTTAGGGGGAGTGCAGCAGCAGTCAACACTTGACTGAAATTCTTGAAATGGTGTTCCCTAGAGGTTCCCCACCTCCCTTCCCCCTTAGAACTTTGCATTCTCCATCAACTAGATTTAAAGATGATCGATGGGAATAACATTTTTTATTTTTTTATATATATGTTATTTATATATATGTCTTCTGAGTAGACCCGAGACATAGAGGGAGACTGTGAGACATAGAATGTAGTTCGTTAACCGCAAACTCAAATAAAAGTGTTAGTTTTGAATATAGGTTGAAATTTTTATTTATTAGTAGGTGGAAGCAGTCATGTGAAACACAGTATTAATTTACCGGATCAGACAAATAATGTAATTTGCCCTGTATTTGTTTTTTAAAAGCTATGCATACCTTTTGTACAAGAAATGAACAATGAACAACAGGTGACTTTAATTTTGGGCAAGGCTGGGGAAAAGTCAGGGATGTTCTTCCTGTCCTCTGCCAATGAGTGGTGACTCATCTGTGCTTTGTGTCTTAGTCCCAATGTCACTGAAATGAAAGAACTTTGTTCATTACTTTCACTGCAATTTGAACAAGATGTGAGGAATTGTTATCTTTTCCATTTTCCATCCCGTCTTACATTACTCTCTATGTTCTGTGCTCTTGGTAAACAACTGTTCTTTCCGGATCTTATTAAGACCCATTTCAGAGAACCGACTTAGAGAACCTGATCTTCTAATTTGAGCAACCCTAGCTCAGATGCTAGAAGATAATGCCTCCTAATATTTCACGTAGTGGTGTACATAATGAATATGAAGGGTTTATATAACAGTACTATAATATTAAAAATAGTATTTGCTACCCCATTTCTTATGAACCCTACTTTTTTTTTGCCTTTTATACCTGGTATCAGCTGAGGAGATACTTTAATCTGTGCACAGTGACTACCTCATCTTCTGCTTATGCACTTACAACCAGCAAGGAACTTGACAACATGCAGAAGTAATGGGACAGTTCCTCCTCACCTACAGCTCTTTGCATTTACCATTATTGACTTTCATTTGTCTTTATGTTGCCCCTCTATTCAGCTGTGCTTAAATTTAGCAGAAATAATTTTTGTGGT